>ML784255.1:133697-208514 GCA_009831015.1 Picea engelmannii
CAAAGACTATACATATGTTACAAAAAGTTACCCACAATGACCTCTCTATGAGTAATACTTCTTGAGGTAGAGCCCATTTCTAGGCTCCGCCAAAGCATTCCCTTCAAAATCGACCAAACGATAAGCACCCTTTTTTAAAACCTATTTAATAATGAAGGGTGCGAACCACATGGGTTTAAACTTTCCTTCCCCTAGGGGGTCCTTGTCTTGGTCATAGACCAGGACAAGGTCGCCCTCAGAAAAAATCTGAGGACGAACGGACCTATCATATTGACACTTGACCTTATGTTTATGAGCCTCGTTGGCTAGGGCCGCATCGTGACGCTGTTCATCAAGCTGCTCAAGGTGTACTAACCGTTCTTCAAGTGGAGAAGTGTCTGGCAATAACTGGACTGCCAATTTCAGAGATGGGATTTGACATTCGATGGGCAAGACTGACTCCAGCCCGTAAATGAGTTGGAAAGGTGAGAAACCGGTTGCAGTCTTCACTGACGTTCAGTAAGCCCATAATGCCAAGTATAACATCAAATGCCAATTTGAATTGGCTGAGTTGATAGTTCGTTGTAGGATAGTCTTAAGAGTTTTGTTTACAGCTTCCACCTGCCCATTGGCTTGGGGGTAGTAAGGTGAGGAATGTTCTTTCCGTAACCCAAGCTTTGATGTTAATTCAGACATCATTTGGCTCTGAAAGTGACTGCCATGGTCAGTGACAATCTCTCTTGGGATGTTGAACCATGCTATAATCTGGTTGAGTAAGAAGAGAGCTTCAGTCTCTCCATCATCTTTAAATGTTGGCATAGCTTCGACCCACTTAGTGAAGTAGTCGACAACTACGATGATATAGCGGTGCCCCCTTGCTGACGGGGGGTTGCATGTAGTGTAATCAATCCCCCACTTAGTGAAGGGACCAACTATAATGATAGGAAACAAGGGAGCTTGATGTGCCCTCATCTTCTGAGAGAAGATTTGGCACGGATGGCACTTCTTGACCGACTCGATAAAATCTTTGATAAGTGTGGGCAAGAAGTAATCGGCTCGTAAAATATTTTGGGCTGTTGCCAACCCAGATAAGTGACCGCCACAAGCTCCTGTATGACAATTGTTGAGCACTATGACGGCTTCTTCATGAGTGAGACATCGACGCAATATGCAGTCTACACCTCTCCGATACAATGTATCATCGAGTATGAGATAATTCATAGCCTGATGGCATATCCGCTGACGCTCGTCACGAGAAGCAGAGGTGGGGCACTTCAAAGTCTGGAGATAGATCAGTATCTCTCCGTACCAGGGGTCTGAAGATTCAATCAAAAACATATCCCCCGGGATAGGCGATTCCTCAGGCACAACGTCACCTGACTCAACCGGAAGTTCCAAAATAAGTTCTGCGAAGACCAATGACTTCTTGGACTTTGCTGAAACAAAGTCTAAGTCAAATTCTTGGAGGATGACCATCCATCTACTGATTTTTCCACTGATAACTCGTCGTGTCAACATGTACTGGAATGGATTCACGACAAAAAGGACGGTGGTCTTACGAAACAGAACATAGTGACGAAACCGTTGAACAACATGAACTGCTGCCAACACTAGTTTTTTGAGAAGGGAATAATTAAGTTCTGGTCCTATGAGGCCTTGGCTCAGGTAATAGATCATGTATTCTGAAAACAAATCACCTTCCTGAACTAAAACCATGCCTATGGTTGACTCTGCGGAAGCTAGATATAATAAGAAATCTTTGTTATAATTAGGTGGCCGTAGCAGAGGTGCGGTTGTGAGGGCGTGTTTTAATGCGTCGAAAGAGCGTTGAGCGGCTTCGTCCCAGAAAAAGGGAACATCTTTCTTAAGTAAACGCATAAATCCCTTGGTGATTTCGGCATAGTTGGCGATGAAGCGTCGTAAGAAGTTCGCCTTGCTTTGAAGACTCTGAAGTTGTAAGATTGTGCGTGGGGGGGGGGGCAACTGGATTATTGCCTCCACCATGATCCCTGTTGTGGATACGATGAAACCTAAAAAATGTCCTGACATGACGCTAGAGATGCACTTGTTGGGATTCAAGCAAATCCTGAAGTAGCGATAGCGTTCGAAGATTAGTCTGAGGTGCGTAGGATGATCCTTTCGCTTGCGAGAGCGTGATGCTAAATCATCTAGATAGGCCTCGACTATATGTTTGAGGTCGTGAAATGCAAAAGACATGGCTCGCTAGAAAGTGGCTCCAACATTCTTGAGGCCAAAAGGCATCTTATGATAGGCGAATGTACCCCATGGACAAATGAATGCCGTTTTGTGTTGGTCTTCAGGTTTGATTTGGATTTGATTATATCCCGAAAAACCATCCATGAACGAAAAGGCTTCACAACCGGCACATTCATTAATGATCTGGTCAATGAATGGGGTTGGAAAATTATCTTTTGGACATGCCTTGTTCAAATCACGGAAATCAGTATAGACATGAATCGTGCCTTGTTTTTTATTGATCGGCACAGGGTTTGACACCCATTGAGTCAAATGAATAGGATAAATGAAACCTGCCTTAAGCAATTTCTCAACCTCAAGCTTAATGGCTGCTGCTTTCTTCGGATTAACTGGACGCATTTTCTGTCGAAGAGGCTTGGCATCAGGATACGTTGTGATTTCATGTTCAACTATTTTCGGATCGATACCTGGCATTTCCTCATAAGACCAGGCAAAAACGTCGCGGAATTCTTTGAAAATATCTGTCTAAATATGAATCTCTTCGGGGGAGCAATCCACTCCGACGAAGAAATTCTCCATGACGCTAGGGTTTCGGGAGATATCGATGGGTATAGTTTCAGTGATAGTCGCCATATTCCCCTCAGCATAATTTTTTTGTGTAGCTAAGAGGTTAATAGGACACGACTGATCTCCCGTCATGGTGATAGTGAATTATCTTGCCTCGATTTGGATTATAACTCTGGGAGGAAATATGATATGTGATGAAGATATTCCCAAGGTTTGTCTGGACTAGTCATTGCTTCGATTACTGCTTCGTCAGAAGGCAAGACTAAGTCTAACGAATCGGTGGTAGCAAGAGAACCCTGAGCCCAAATAGGCTCTAGAAGTGGATCCAACTCTTGTGCGGAAGTTGGATCAGGGTTAACTGAAGTTTGCTGGAATAAAGAGTACGCTACTTCAGCGGCTGACAAGGGCATAGACATGCCAGAGTACCCTGTCTCATCCATCATGGATGATGGGGAAGGAAGAATCCACGGATCCGCAAAGTAAGTCGTGCGGAACGACGAAACTTGAAAAATCTCAGCCTTGTGGTGATTAGATATAAACTTGACATCGTCATGAGGAGATGGGTAATCGAAGGTACCCATCAAAGATGTGCACAACCCAACTCCTACGTTAACGACACCGGATTGAGGATTATCAATCATGGGAACCGTGGATGCCCCCAAATATGGGTCAGGTCTAGAGAAGGACAATTGATCAATGGTCACTATCCGACCCTCGTGTGGAAACAACAAGACTCGAAAAACTGTAGCAACCACAGCTTGCATAGCGTAAGTCCAACTCTGACCTAACAAGAGGTTATAGTCGAGGGGGGCATCGACTACCTCTACCTCGACGCACACAGTCTTCCCTCCTAACTGCACAGGGAAAGAAGGGATGATGCCATGTGGTCGGAAAGAACGACCGTCAAACGCAGTGAGGAGAGTAGGTGACGGAGACAAAGTGGGCTGACCAATGGCCTTCGAACATGCTAACGACATGACGCAAGTCGAGGCGCCCTCCTCGACCACCATGCAGAAGATATTGCGTGTATAATTTTTCGTGGGATGAGCCACTACTATCTGAAATGTGACGTGGTAAGGCAGACGAGGTTTTAAGTCGGTCGTATCTAACATAATGGTACCCGGGTTACAAGTCTCAGTAGAGCCTAAAGCAGTCAACAAGGATTTTCTCTGAGCAGGGCAGCTTTGGAGGACCTCCAAAGCAGACATCGCACCAGGGGTTTGTGATAAATCTTCCACCACAGAGTAATTCTGGGTGGCCCTTGCGTTTGGGTTGTGAGAAGCTTTCTTAAATGCACCCTTTGGAATGCGTGTCATTGTTTCTCCCAACGTCTTCTCGATCTGTAGAGGAAGAGATCGGAGTTCGGCTTCTTTACCCTTCTCAGACGTGTTTGGTTTACTATAGTCATGTGCTCTAGTCATTATGAAAGCATCACCCCTAACCATATATACGTTTGCGGATGAGGAATTGTTTGGAGGAGGGCAGGTTTCTTGGCTACCCCCTTCAACACTTGTAGAGGCTTGAGTTAAATTTTTCCCATGCTGAAAGGGATTAGTCAACACGGCTTGTTGTTGCTATGTGACAAACTTTTGGGCCTCTGCAAGTCAAGGACAAATATGGGTTGGGTGGTCTTCCGCACACAAGTTGCATGGATACCTCGCCTTCCATTTTTTCGTGGTGCCCTCGCCAGCATTATTAGTGGGTTTTTTCTCCCCCTTACCCTTTTTCCATTGTTTTTTCTTCACTTTAGGATGCTGGGTGGCCTTTGGGTTAGTTGTCTGCACAGAGTGTACTTCCGACGTTTGGGTAGGAGGAGCAGCCAAAGCAGTAGTCTGGCTGGCCGCCGAGTGTTGTATAGATAACTGTTGCAATTGCTTTTTTTCAATTGCTCAGCGGGCTTAGTTTGTGCTGAACCAACAATACCATCGGCATGTGGTCCAGCTCTCTGTCTAGTTTTATCTAGTATCGATCGTGGTGCATCCGACAGGATGTTGTATAATAAACCAGACTAAGAATAGATGAGATCAAACTGTTGAGCCCTCATGATGGCATCTTCTTCGGAGAAAACTCCTGAAGTCGCAAAGTCTTTGGATAATTGTGGGACTAAAGACTTAAGGAACCACTCAAGTAGGAATGCTGGTGGGAATGGTACTTTGATTAGACTCTTTCGACGTCTCCACTCTCGGATATGATCAGAGATATGGTCCGCTGTTGTCTGTTCGAAATTGGCAAGCAACTCTGTGCCCGTGTCGTATCTCACAGGTAACTGGAAATGGTTAAAGAAGGCCATCGCCAGTTCACCAAAAGAAGAGTATGTTGAGCGATCGAGCTCGATGTACCATTTCGCAGCACTCCCGATATGAGTGCGTTGAAACAATCACAACTGGATGGAGTCATCTTTCAATGAGTTAGATGAACACCAAAGATGGAAAGTAGTCACGTGATCACCTGGATCTTCGTTAGGCTTGGCCTTGAAATTTGGAATGTCCGAAGGCAACTTCGTTGGCATAGGAGGCCAACGTGGATCGTGACAAATAGGATCATTTAACAACCTTGTCAAATCTGGAAAGTGTAATGTCGCCAGGTATGGTAGTTTGGGTTGCTATTAATATCCTGGGAAAAAGGGTCCTGGAGTTTGACTGGCACCAGGTTGCCAGGAAAAGTTTTGTTGCTGGCCCGGATTCTGGTAGAAACCATGGCCCTGACCAGCATAAGAATTTTTCATCTGTGGAGACATCATTGGATGATTCCCCATAAAGGACATAGGATGTTGGGAATTCATCGTGTTTGACGGAATTTGGGAAGGATTACCCCATGCCGATCCTGGTGGGAGAGGCATGGTAGTCTATCCAGGGTTCCATTGACTGTGGAAAGAATTACCCCAGAATGACATTCCAGAGGAGGGAATGGATCCTTGTCCTGAGTTCCAAGGTCCTACTATATGTGCCCCCGTCGCAGGAATAGTACCCTGCGCCTGAGTAGACTGTCCAAAAATGGGAGTGCCCCCAGACGGGAAAGCGGTGGATGCGAAAGTGTTGTTACCAAACGTCCCGTTCCAAACAAACGATGACGAACCTACCGACATAGTTTGCGCAGGTGTTCCTTGACTCCCGGCTCCAAATGAACTAGTGTGTGTAGGCTGCCCAGCAGACTGCTGATGCAGACCACCAAGCGAAGGGGACGAAGGAGAGATGTGACCTCCAGCGTAAGGAAAAGTGTTAAAAGGGACAGGAATGCCCCCAAGTTGACCTTGCAGAGGAGCGTTAGAGCTCCCTTCCCCCAGACCCAAAGTCTGTAAAGTGGAGTGAGTAAGTGCAGGACTTGTACCCGAACTAGGCATATCGTATGAAAACGGAGGGCCTGTCGCACTAGGTGTGAAGGGAGGTGTGGCCGCCACGATAGATGGGATCGGTCCACTGTGCGACGTAGTTGCAGCTGAGACCATGGTGGCTCAGACCGATGATGGAAAGTTAGGAGATGCTTCTCCCGTGGTAGCAATTGTGGTGGGAATAGAAGAATTCCCAGAGGAAGTAACAACGTTTGTTGCCATAGCTGTGTGAGGCACTGACAAGCTTTCGTAAAATTGGATAGGTACAATAACTGCTGTCCAAGTATCAGTGTTTGGGGTTTCAACCGAGCCAAGGTTGGTGGTTGATTCCTTTGGGAGTTGTTCGGGCACAATGGTTTGTAACCCGGTTTCTTCGAAAGACCCTTGTTGGTCTAGCTTCCACCTCAATGGTGGCGGGGGTGGCTCCAGTATAAATGGCGGCAGACCCAGAAGCCTTCGTGACCGGCGGAGCTCGGGATCCTCCCCTGTGTGAGAAGATCCAAGACACGCTAAGGTATTCTACATGTTCAAACAGTAACACACACTAAAAAAGAAGCCCCTAAGAGATAAATCAAGCAGACACTAAACTAGTTGGAAGAACAGTTACAACAACCAACACTAGAGAAACTTACCGGTGCAAGTGCAACTCAAACACGGAAGCACCCTCCAGGTATACTCTGCAAAGCGTGGCCCGATGTCTGTCCTAGGTACCATGGTATACCCCCGCAGTCACCTATGTATGTCCCTAATCAGATTAGCAACTAGTTTGCCAGCACGTGAACAGTCATCAGGCGGGTACAGTCGACAGTCGGGTAGACCACAATGAGTAGGGTATCAAGCCCGAAACCTATCAAGGGTATCGAGAGCAAATGGTCCATAATACAACTGAGGACCTTGAATGTATTCGAGACCCACGAATCCCCGTGGCAAATGCAAACGACGGAATCCCAAAACAAGCCCTCGATATGTGCTCTCCACTATGCTTGGTCCGGCTTTGGAGGGGTTATCTCCGCTACCTTTCCTTACGCGACCTCGTGTTTATCCCCTGTGTTAGAGGGGGGTCCCGGATAACTTCCACGAAACTGGATTTCTACACTCCCTATCACAGACTCCAATGTTTTTTTTTTGAGTGGCCTTGGAGAGTTTGCTCTCCAACCTAATCCAAGGCCCTAGTCCTGAACTAGTGTATGAACCCTACAAACAAAAAGTCTAATAGATTTTAAATTAGCGTTGCTTTTATGGGATTTTTTACGTCACATGGTATGAAGGTGAAACTGATGATGTGTAAAGACTCAAAGAAAAAATGAAATGAACAAAGATGGAAACAAAAGACTTTTACTAAATGCAAAAATCAACAACTTTTCACAAAGAAAGACTTCTTTTCTTTTCAATTTTTCTAAGATTTCATGCAGCAAACATAAAGGAATTTCGCTCGACTACGATCTACTTATGCTCTAAATGCACTGCAAAAACTTATGAAAAAAAAGACTTCTCCCTAGATATTGATGCAGAAACACAATCTTCAAACAAAGAAGAAAATGAAAAGATTTTTTTTTCTCTTTTTTTTTATTTACGTGCTAATCAAGCAACAAAAGGAAAATACCGACAAGCACAAAACCAAGAAAGACAAATTCTGGCTTAAAGTGCAGATCGCAAAGAATCAAAGTAAAGGCACACAATGACGATAAAGAAAACAAAGACTCTTAAGCTTGCCTAAAAACCATAAAATAAAATTTTTTCTTTTTATGTTTTCTTGTCAACTATCAACTAAGAAAAAGCAGGCTAAAGGTAGGAGGACCTAACCTACTGACTGTTCAACCCTAGACTCAAACACCTGAGAGGAATGATTCTCGTCAAAGGAGGGGATGACTGCCCCACCCTGATTAAAAAGCAACCTGTCAAGCACGCTATTGTCACTAAAACAACCCATGGGTAAACGTGTGCTGAACTGAAACAGGCAGCGTGTACACGCGGTCTAGCCTTGTACAGGCTGTGTGTATGTATAAATTCTAAGACAAAAAAAAAACAGGCAGCCCAGACCAGGAAGAGGCCTCTGGTATTGATCACCAGGGTCTCTTGAAGGCTTGGATGCTTCTTCTAACAGAAAAGAAAAATAATTGAAAGGAATAACAAAGCACAAAAAGACAAATTGAAACAGGACTGTAAACCGACAAGACTTAGACAGGATCCAGAAAACCCCCTGAGAATGTATAATTCTGATAGGGAAGTGGAGGACTGCCTCTTAAAGTTCTCTGAACCTACACGCTACTGAAACCTCTACAGCTAGCGTTCATACGCGGGCTGTAAGAGATTAGGGTGCGGGCACACGCGTGCAGGACTTCTTCAGGCCGCGTGTACCTCTGTGTGTCCCGATAATCACCGTCAAGCAACAGTCAAGGAAAAATTGGTATAAAGAACCAGGTTCCCTTCTAGCTCAGACCTAACAGAAAACAGACAGACAAAGAAAGACAAAAAATCTAATCTTTTAAACTACCCAAAAACCTCAACTAAATCTGGAAACCCTAAAGAGTATCTTCCCCAGTACGGTCGCCAATTCTGTTGTTGGGAAAAATACCCTACGAACTAGCAAACTAGGGTCAGACTTGCATGCAGATTTTGACCGTAAAGAAATGACCTTTTAACCTACCACCCAAAACTTAAACCCCTCTTTTACCATACATGCCTGGAAAGGAACTACTAACCTTTTTACTAATGTTTGGTGTAGATCCTCCATTGTACTTTGCCCGCTTTCTTGCACTGCTCCTTCCAAAGTTAACCTACAATCAAGATAAACAACCACGCATGCATGCTACTTTTCTACTTGAGGGTTAGAAATTAAGCATAAATTACACAAATCATAGATAACTCATGCATTGGGACGGGAAAAGTATTCTTTTATTATTTTCAAAATGAATCAACTTACAATCAAAGTCGAGACTGACCACTGCTCCTTGATCCTGATCCTGGGCTCCTCCTCTTCTTTTGTCCTCCAACTGCTTTGCGTTTAATTCTCCTTAGGCTTGAGGAAAGGCTAAAGGGTTGGGACAATGGATTCAACAATTGGGCAGAGTTTCTTCGCTATGTTTTTCCTCTTTCAAATGGTACCCCTACCCCTTCTTTTCTAGGCTAGAAGGTGCTAGGGTTTTGGATGAACTCTCGGCCATGCATGGCTGGGAGTTTCAGTTAACTGACCCATAGCCTTTTGTCCCGTTGACAACTTTCCTATTTTTGTGTTTTGTTAGGTACACGTGGGCTGTAGTAGGCCTTCCAGCGTGTACCTGCGTGCAGTAGTGGGTTAGGGCGCGTGGGCCTTGACCCAAGAGGATTTTCAAGAGTTTGTTCAACATAGTTTTGGCAAGGAAGGGATATGAGTTGGCCTGATGCCAGGTAAGCATGTGTGGTGCAATTCAGGGTTCTAACAAATTCCCCCTAATGTGTGAGGTCAGAAGAGCATCTGATGGCCGAAATACATTACCAATCTTTTACCAATCTGTACTGATGTGCTGAATGAGTGAGCCCAAGGATCAAGGACCAGGAGGTGCCATCTGCAAAAGAACAAATGTCTCACCGAGGCGGGCATACCCATGCTCAGGATAAAATAGAATCATGGCTACCAATCAAATACACTGTCAAATAACTATAAAGAGTAGCCACGAACAATACAAAGTGGAGCTACATCTTGAAATCAGAAAGATATACATATAGAGTATCCATCTCCCAGAAGCTGATTCACGACAGCTAGTCTCATCATATCATCGTGTCAACATGTACTGGAATGGATTCACGACAGCTAGTCTCATCATATCATCTTGTTTTACATCTGACAACTGGGTCAGAAGCAAGGAACATCTTATCTTGCTTTACATCTGACAACTGGGCTAGAAGCAAGAAACATCTCATCTTGCTTTACGTCTGACAACTGGGTCAAAAGCAAGGAACATCTCATCTTGCTTTACGTCTGACAACTAGGTCAGAAGCAAGGAACATCTCATCTTGCTTTACGTCTGACAACTAGGTCAGAGGCAAGGAACATCTCATCTTGCTTTACGTCTGACAACTAGGTCAGAAGTAAGGAAAATCTCATCTTTCTTGACATCTGACAACTAGGTCAGAAGCAAGGAACACATCACATCTTGCTTTACATTTGACAACTAGGTCATAAGTAAGGAACACATCACATCTTTCCTTACGTTTGACAACTAGGTCAGAAGCAAGGAACACATCACATCTTGCTTTGCGTATGATAGCTAGCTTAGAAGCAAGGAACATCACATCTACTCCCCCTTTCGAGGAAGGTCCTTTGGACTATGCCAAGCTTATATTGGAAGTACTCAAACTTTACACGAGATAGAGTCTTGGTCAACACGTCAACAACATGTTCATCCACACTAATGTACTGGAGCTTCAAGGCTTCTCTCTGTACCATGTCATGGATGTAATGATAACGAATCTCTATGTGCTTCGACCTGTGGTGGAATACAAGATTCTCTGTCATCTTTATGCAGCTCTGGTTGTCACATAGAATCATTGTTGCTCTCATCTCCAAGTCAAATAGGCTGGTCAACAACTTTCGAAGCCATATAGCTTCACAACTAGCAGAACATGCGACAATGTATTCTGCTTCCGCTGTGCTGAGAGAAATACTAGATTTATTCCTACTCTACCACGAGATCATAGATGATCCCAAACTGAAACAACATCCTGAAGTGCTTTTCCTGTCTGAAACACTTCCTGCCCAATCTGCATCAGTATATCCACTCAATGTGAAATTATGATCTCCATCATAGCTGAGACCATAATCTATTGTACCTTTGAGGTACCTCATCGCATGTTTTTCCGCCACTAAGTGAACACGTCTGGGTTCTACCAGAAACTGACTCAAGGTGTTCACAAAAAAACAAATGTCTAGTTTGGTGTTCATCGGGTACATCAACAATCCAATAATCTATCTATACAGTGTGGCATCAATCAATTCTGAAGACGTGTCGACCAGCAGCTTCAGCTTCACTTCCATGGGTGTATTCATGGGCTTGCATTCCAGCATGTCAAATCTCTTTAAGATTTCGACCGTGTACTTCCCTTGGTTAAGGAATATCCTCTCAGGATTTTTCCATACCTCAAGACCTAAGAAGTAATGCATTAGGCTGAGTTCTTTCATTTCAAATTGTGAGGCAAGTCTCTTTTTACATTCAACGATGAGATTTTCTTCTCCAGTTAAGAATAAGTCATCCACATATATCAGTAAGATTACTGGCTCATTATTCATAATTTTGAAGTAGAGATTTGAGCTACTTTACTCTTGGTAAAGCCTAAGCTCGTCAAGAAATTGTCTATATGGCCATACCAATCTCTAGGATATTGCTTCAATCCATATAAGACTTTCTTCAATATGCAGACATGAGACTTCCTATCTTCAACCTCAAATCCTTAAGGTTTCTCTATATACACTTCCTCTTCGATGACACTGTTTAGGAAAGTTGTCTTCATGTCCATTTGGTGCAGCTTCCACTTCATCTTAGCTACAAGAGCTATGATGGTCCTAATCGAAGTGTATCTGGCCACAAGAGCGAATGTCTCTTCATATTCAATGCTTTCCTTCTGGGAAAATCCACGAGCGACAGATCTTTCTTTATACTTCTTAATACTTCCATCAACAACATGTTTTATTTTGAAGAGCCATCTAAAGGATACCACATCTTTATTCTTTGGTCTGGGAACTATTTCCCATACTTCATTCTTCATTATGGATTGGTATTCCTTTGTCATGGCATCTACCCATTCTTTCCTTTGAATGGCTTATTCAAAACAGGTAGGATCCTCTTCTAGGAGGTCACACATCAAAGCCGTATAACTGGAGAATGGCTTTGGTCTTTTCACCTGTCTCGTGGTTCCTTGGGGAACACCGTACTTCTCTCCATCTTGAATAAGCTCTCTAGCCCAGGCTGGCTTTCTTTTATGGAGGATCGTCATCTGAGGAGGTTCTTACACTTCTACTATATCATGGTCTTCTAGAAGTTCCTCATCAGGGGAAGTTACGACTTCCCTCTCTGGTTCTATGGCTCTAGGAACCTCCCTCATTGCAGTATTGGGGATTACGGGTTCCTCTTCTTATACCTCTTCAAGCTGGCATATTTTAGATTTCTTGAGCACTGCATCTTCATCAAAGGTCACATCCCTGCTGATCTCAATGTGATGTTGACTTGGTATATAGATTCCAAAGGCCTTGGAGACCTCACAGTATCCCACAAATATTCCCTTCTTTCCTGAAGGGTCCAACTTGTTTCTCTTTTCTTTAGGTATATGAATAAACACTGGGCAACCAAATATTTTGAGATGGCTTACCTTTGGCTTCTTTCTGGTGAACATCTCTTCCAATGTCTTAAGCCCAAGTGCACTATGGGATAATCGGTTCTGCACATAAACAGTTGCCATCGCTGCTTCTACCCATAAGCACATAGGAAGATCTTGATCATGGATCATAGTCTTCACAACTTCCAGTATGGTTCTATTCTTCCATTCATCTACATCATTTTGTTGGGGATTATAGGGAGTAGTGAGTTCCCTCTTGATTCCAACATCTTTGCAGAAGTTCACAAACTCTTTTGAGGTATATTCTCCTCCATTATCTGACCTGAGTATCTTGATCTTTCTTTCAGAAAGGTTCTCTATCAAGGCTTATAATTCCTTGAACTTACTGAACACTTCATCTTTAGTCTTCAAGAAATATATCCAGGTTTTATGAGAGTAATCATCAATGAATGATACATAATATACATACCTGCTAATGGAGGATGATGGCATTAGGCCACACACATCTGAATGGATGAGTTCTAGGACTCCTTCTGTCTTTCTGTCCTGCTTCGGAAAAGGGTTCTTGATATTCTTTTGTTGTGCACATCCATTGCATATGCCTTTATGGTCACCTTTGAGTTCTGGTAAACTTGTGACCGCTTTGCATATGTATGGTAGCGCCTTGTAGTTGATGTGGGATAATCTTCTATGCCAAAGTTCACATGATTTTTCAATGGCATGGGTCATAACAGCCTCTGAGTGACCCTTTAATTTATACAAACCATTTTCTTCATTGCCAATGACGATTGCTTCATTTAAGGTTTCTCCCTTAGCCCACATAAGAACTTCTCCATCTATAAAGGAAACTCTAAATCCTTTCTTCTCTAAAGTTGAAATGGAGAGTAGGTTCTTGTTCAATCCTGGTACATATAGTACATCCTTCATTTTTAGTGAATTCCCTGAATTCAGTTTATGGTTTGATTCTCCCACTCCCTTGATGGGGTATTGATAATCATCACCAAGTGTAACTTTCTGAGAAAAATTCTTCTCTGAGATACAAGAGAGAATATTTCTTTGTCCCATCATGTGCTTGGATGCACCACTATCAATGAGCCAAGTGTCCTTTCCAGGTGTTACAGATCCTGAGAGGGCTGAGATCAACACATGGTCTTTGATCTCATCTCTCATCATCTTTGTGGGTGGATCTTCATCATTGGCTACATGAGCATGAAGCCTCTTTTGTTTTCTCTTGTATTCTTCTCATCTGGCTGGACAAAACTTCACAATGTGTCCCATCTTGTCACAATGATAACATTGTACAGATGAGTAGTCTCTTTCCTTTCATTGTCCTTTCTTCTGAAATATCCTTGGATGAGATTCTTTATGATTGAATTTATTTGATTGTTGAGGCTCTTTATAAGTCTCCTTTTGGAAGTAGGGTTTCTTCCTTCCTCCTTTGGTGTGAGTAGCTAGGGCTTGATCATCATCCTTAGCTAGTAACGCTTCCCGATTCGCTACTCTTGTTTCTTCTTGGATGCATTCTTCCCATAGGCTGTCGAACTTCAGTTTCTCCTTTCTAGCACATATTGTCTGGATGAAGGCATCCCAAGGTCTTGTGAGACCATTTAGGGCTGTCATAATGAGTTCGTCTTCATCTATGGTATCTCCAATAGCTTCTAGCTGGTCTTTGAATTCTGAGATTCTGGAGAAGTATTCCTGAATCATTTCTCCTTTCTGCATCCTTGTATTCTTCAGTTGAGTTCTAAGATTCATCTTCCAATTTATGTTCTTTCCTTCATATAGTCTGGTCAAGGCATCATACATTTCTTTCGGGGTCTTCTTAGATGACACATAAGGGATCAGATTGTTTTTTATTGAATCTGCAATGATTCTTTTGACCCTTATTGTGTCCTTTTGATGCTTTGCCTTTTCTGTAGCATCTTCGGGTTCCGGTTATTCTTCCTTGATGAATCTTGCTAGGTCATTCTCTTCAAGAATGAGGCCAATCCTATACTTCTAGGAACAAAATTTTTCCACTCCTTCTAACTTGTCAACAAGCTTAATGCTCATAGACATCTTTACCTGTAGCTAGGAAAATCACTGAAAAATGAAAGTGCTCAAAATAAAAAACTAAACATACCAAGAGATGCGCTTGGCTGAGGCAAGATGCCTGGTGTGTTTGGATCTGAGAAAATCCAATTTTTTCCCCTTCAAATCTGATCTGCGGATTTCTGGACTGGTACTCTGGTACTTTTGGTACTGGTTTTCTGGTACTTCTAGTACTTTGTGAAACTAGGGTTTCACTTTTCGGGAGATCCAGCCACTGAAAAGGTGCGTTGTTGATACCAAATTGATCCTTAGGGGACGGTGCAACTTTATAGATAGTTTTAGGGCTGAAAAGCTTCACTTTTGAAAAACCCTAATTTGCAGTTACTGCAACAGTGACATTTTTCTCTAGGGAAAGATGCTTCCTTCAGATTGCTCTGATACCATGTTAATGTTTAAGACATTATTATAGATGTTTTCATTTCATTAGATAACAATAGCATAATCCAATATCACTGAGAAATACACAATCACAAGAGACACAACATTGATCCTGGGAAACCCTCTAGGGGAAGAAAACCCAACAAAACTTCCTTAATATAGATAGCCAATACAATGCCAAGAGATCTCTATGCTAAAATAGAAATTCCTCTCCAAGATATGCGCCACTCTCTCTCTCCTTTGCCGGTAACAAATCAGAACTTGTCTCTCAAACTGAGCAAGTGAGTTATATCCAAGTGAGGTGCTAGCCTCCTTTATTTATACAAGTCTGGCACATGTGAAGTGTCTCTTCACTGGCAGGGCTGAATTCTCAAACTGGGTGGGTAAACCCACCTTTATTATATTTCTGGATCTCTTTATTAACTGTTGGGGCTGACTTCTTATTCTGCCTATTATAATTGTCTTTTGACCAATCTACAAAAGGGGATTTTGTCCTATTACAATAACTGACATGATCAATCCACAATGGGGATTGATCCTATGAATAATATATCAATAATAATAAGAATACTCTTTCCAGTTACAATATTTCAACATCACGCTCTAATGAAGGTAATGGGGCTGCCATTATCTTGGTTTCCCCTATAGGGAAAATTCATAACTTGTCTTGCAGGTTAGAGTTTTCTTGTACAAACAATGTCACTGAATTCAAAGCTTTATTATTAGGCATTGAAAATGCCCTTAATCTTGGTTGTGGTCACCTTTGAATGTTTGGAGATTCCAAGCTTGTTGTGAACCTGATATGTAAGATATGCTCTCCTAGAAACAAGATGATGGAACGATACACCCAAACTGTTTGGGCACTTTGCTCGAACCTTTTATCTTTCAACATCACTCATATTAGGAGGGAGTTGAATTCAATGGATTATCGGTTAGCTGTCTTTGCAGCTTCTCCTAATCAACAACTTTTGCCTCACAAGCCTGATTGTTATTTTCAATCTCTATATTGTTCATATATCCCTGACAATGTAGGATCTTGGAAGGCCCTCCCTAACGATGAGAGCACTTGTGATTTCATTCAATACGAACCTCTTAAGCCTGAGGAAATTATATCCACAGAAAACAATAATATTCCTGGGGGATTGACTCCTCTTGAGGGTTCGTTTTCATGGAGTAATGTAGGCAATAAAGAAAAATAGAAAGAAGATGAGTTATGAATGAAGGTGGGTGAAACAATCCCCTTGAACATTGGGGCACTCGAGTCTTCAATGAATGATAACATAGGTACCCAATGTTCTGATAAAGAAGTAATTAAGTTTGCCAAGCTACTTGGTGGATTTCAAAAGGTTTCTACTTGGCCTTATGAGGATCTTTGTGGTTTTGATCTTGGCCTCCTACACAATTATATTCCCATCAAGGAAAGCATGAAACCAGTTATGCAGAAACAAATATTTGTTAACCCTACACTTAAAGCAACCTTTCAAAGGGAGTTGGGAAATTTCTTAAGGGCTAGGATTATTTTTTCAGTCCACCCTGAATGGGTTCCAAATTGGGTACCTTCTTTGAAGACCAATGATCATATTAGAATCTACATTCATTTTCGCACTTTTAGTTAAGCTATTATGAGAAATCCTTTTCCTCCCCTTAATATGGACATAATTCTGCAACAGGTTGTAGAGTCACAGTTGAGGCCCTTACTCGACAGTTTTTTGGGTTGTAGGAAAATCAAGGTAAAAGGGGCGGATGCTTACAAAACCAATCTTATTCCAGATTGGGGTACCATGAATTATAAACGCCCATTTTCTGGCTTACCTAATTGAAGTACCGCTTTTAAAATACGTATACACACAACTTTCAAATTGTTTAGTATCCATTTCTATCTTGATGATCTAATTGTGTACGTCAAAGGGATGATAATTACATTAGAGTTCCAAGTGTTGTTTCTGGGTCCTTTCAAAGTTTATTTTGTCTTGGACACTAACTCTTACATTTTAAAGGATTTATGGAAGCAATTGTTTTCCTACAACACTAACAGTTCTCTCTTGAAATATTGTGAGGGACCAATGTGAAAAGTTCTAATGTTGTTTGGATTTTCTGTATATTAGTAGCCTAGCTCTGCTTTCATTTTTTGTGCTTCTCTTTTCTTCTTTACGGTAGTTTGACTTATGCTTTCTGCATTAAAAATTTTCTTACTTCTTTTTCATTTCTGTCTTTTATTACTATTTTTTTAATTTCTACAATTTTACTTCTGTCATGATTTTGTTTCCTATCATCTTTTAGTTAATTGGTCAAAATAGGACGTTGGATCGGTTCTGCCACAGTGACACTCCTGCAAAGCATTGTTAGTCAATACCAAACAAGCTTACAAAGCTGTTGCGATGTTTCCCCTGAAGCATACTTGAATTGGCTATCTGCATTCACTGTTGTTTTATAAAGAGAACTGGTTATCTCCCGCTTCTTCTTGCCATTTCTTCATCCATTGAGGTTTTTTTTTTTTTTTGAGAAAGTCTAAATATTTTCTCCTTGAAGTTAAGAGAAAATTTCGGTTAAATGATTATGCATATAGTGGTAAAAACCACTCATAATTAACACTTTTGATGAGTTATTCCCAAATTCCTTGTCATTTTTCCATTAAATCTGCTCACTTCCCCCTATTGCATAATCTTCCTGGTTATATCTCCTTGATCTGTTGTTCTTGGTCTGCAAAACCATGAGTTATGAGTTCTAAATCCGTTGAAAACAAATTTCCCTATGGATTTGCCAGTTTGTTGACAATTAAAATCACAATGAAGTTTTGCCCGCAAAGTATTGCTAAAGCCTATTATTATAAGCTAATATATAAATAATACTAGTAGGTGGGACCCCTTTGGTTTTTTGAGATCAGGTATGGCTCTCATTTAATGGTTGTGATGATGTTCAACACTGCTTTCATGGTTATGAGATCTGGTTTTTATTGGCTATGGATTGGGCTTATTATTTGTTGGTTCTATGTGTGACAAGTAAATGATGAATAAGGCATGTTATGTTCCAAGCTCTAATTTTATGTTACTACGGCCTATGCTATTCATTGATACCATTGATATCTGTTCTTGGGACACCTGCACAACAGACATGTTAGTAACAATACATAAAGAGCAGATAGAAAAAGGAAAAAACAATATAACAAATGAAAAAGGAAAAGGGATCTAACTATGCAAATATACTACACTACATGCATGAAATATTTAAATGATCATGGTTAAATCCTAGCTATCAAGTTAATGGTTATGCGATTTGATTGAGTTATAGGGTTGATATCCATATGGTATATTTTGGAAGGATAGGATGTGGGTGGTGCATTTGACAAAGTGATAGATGCTAATGGTTATGCAATTTGATTGAGTTATATGGTGTGGTGATTATGTTATGGCATAAGTTTGATATGGGCCACGCTATTGGTTTTAATGGGTGATGGTTTCGATACATGGTTTGATTAATTGTGTTAATGGAGAACTTGTTGGCATGTACAAATGAATTAATGAACTGGGGATGGAGGCGACGTGCATTTATTGCATGTCACCCTTACTCCCTCCACTGGCCGCCACCCTAATCGGCTATTGTTAAAACTGTGTTGTTGTGGTTCTGCTCCGACTTTCAAGAAAAGGGGAAACCGCTCAGAAAACTCGCGTTTTAAGGTGCTTTGATTACAGGTATTTTTTTTGTTTTTTCCATCCATGAGTATGCTCTGGTTATGAATTAGATATTGGGTCAGATGTACGGGTTTGTGTTTTTCCTTAAGTACGACAACTGTGTAAAATTGTGATTTTTTTGGAATGAATTGTTGGTGGCTTTCTCTATGATAATGTCTAAAGTTATAGTGTATTGGATCGTTCTATGTATTAGCAGCCATAAAGGCTCTCTTTCATCCTTGCCTGTTTAGTGGAGGGTTTCAATTGGTCTAGACTGGATGATGCCTTCACGCATTATATCACCATACTGAGTCTTAGATTTTATGGGGTTTTGATGAGTTTGAAACGCCCTCTGTCACTGCGCATCATTCACTTGGGTATTGGGGTTACTTCATGCTTCCAATAGTCGCGCAGTGGGTTATATTTCTTCTTCTCAACCTTGTTTTCACCTCAGCGTTATAGTTGGTTGGCTGGGAAACCACAAGTGCTATTCCCTGCGTGTGCTAAAATATCATTACAAGGACAAAGTGGAGCCCTGCTCCTCTGTTCATATCCTCTCCTATCACAATATTCGTCACCCTTTCCACCAAGTGAATCATGGCTTTCTCTGTGTGTACACCATCAGCTTCAGAGGTTTTCACCACTCAGAGGAGTTGACTCTAGCCCCCCTGGGTTGGTTCACAGAGAAAAACCTTGATTCCTTGAGTTCGAAGATCGATAGAGAAGACCGTTGTGCCTTCTTGGGTTTACTATTGGTCATTATGGATTGGTGTGTATTGTCGACAGAGTTGATTACCGGCTCGCCCCGTTGATTGTGTGGTGTTGGTGTTGGTTTTGGTATATGGTTACAACATTGTTATTATGATTGAGTGGATAATCTCAGTGTGGTTAATTAGAATGAGTTGTTAAATTAAATACACAGTTGATGCCTCCTTGTGTTTATTGAATGGATAACCCGACACTGGTTTTAATTGATTAATGCACAATGATGCTTCATGCTTGATGCATTGGTAAGAGTGGTGTTCCAATAGCATGAATCAATGATTACTGTAACTATGGGTTTTTTATGGTCTAATGATCATTGCAATCAGGGTGTTTATGAAAGTTCCATCCACTATATAAGTATGGTTATTCAATTGTGTCGTCAAGGATGAGACAAAGTTTTACACAACATGGTTTTGACTGCAGTTTGATTGATTTGAGCAATTCTGTTGTTGTCTCCTTGTGTTGGATTGATATCCCGACACGATAGGTTGAGTTAATGATACTATGACTATGTGTTTTAAAGGGAGTGTTTCATTGTGTTAATTATGGTCACCCACTGTGTATGATATGGATATTTGTTTTGGGTTGCTCCCTCAGAGATAGTCACATAGTTTTATTTAGCACAATTTATTGCAATTTGATTAATTGTATTATGAGGTCAGGTATGTTTTTGCTGCCTCGTTATGTTGGATGGATAGACCAACATTTTGAATGTTTAGAGTTAAAGAGGGTTGGACATGTACAATTATAGAAATACACTTGCATTTTTTCAAATGGTTGTTTATTCAGAGCATATCGTGAGTTGAAGTGGTGACTATTGTCTACGTGTTTAAATGGCAAGCCATGATCCTTGCAAGATGAATATGGATCATTGTGTTGCCTGTCCACTATGTATGTTAAATGAATGTCATGTATTTTAAACAGTGACACACACGAGTGTTGTGACAGTATGACCACGTTTTAGTTTAATTATTAAATGAGTTGAAAGACATAATCGAGCGTGATTTATATGCCTGCATTTGATGAGAAAAGTGGAAGTAATTGACTATGTATTCATTTGGAAATTACTTATGGATAAATAAGAAAAAGCAGAGCTCCCCTACAGATTGTTGTATGCATACTATTTTGTTTGTTGACAATGTGTTAAATATTTGATTATGAACATTGAACTAGTTAATGCACAGAGTTGTGTGAACTATACACAGTGGTTGTTAATTGGGTCACAACGGTCATTTTGTTGGTGAAATTCCTTTTACAGAATGGGTATTTGGATTACTTAATTAATTTTATGAACAATACCCACTCTCTTTCCCTACCATTATTTCTCTTTTCGCTAATTAAAACCCTGTCAATTTCCCACATTCATTTTTCACTCCATGTTCTAAGATTGATTACAGTCAAGAAGAATTATGTATTGAAGCAGTTGGAAGTAGTAGTTTCTTGGTTGGATTACAGTGATGTTTTCTTTGGTTTGTATTACAGTTCATTGTTGTTGTCTTTGAGAAGTAACCTTGTTCTTTCCCCCCTCATCATATCATGTTTCACTCAATACAAACCCCTCACATGTCCTAAGACCCTTTATTCACCCCCTGCTCATTGATAAACAGTTAAAAAATTTGTATGGATTGGATTGCATGAGTCTGATACATTGCTGAGCCAAATATATTTCATATTTTTAAAGAGTTGTCATTTATGGTTATTTAAATTACTATTTTCTAATCAATCATGCATGCAGGAATGAGTTTTTTTAGACGAGGCAACCGAGTGAGAGGTAATTGGAACAGAGGCCCAAGAAGGCCAAGGTTCTCCAAACATTTTGATGCTGACTCACAAGAGATTGGCCAGTTGTTTCAAGACATATTTTTCAATTGGATTGGGCAAGGAGTGGTCCAACCTAGGCCTGAAAGGCCTCCTTTCCAAGTTCTGCAAGCCCCTAGTATCCCTATGCCTCGTCATCTCTAATTGCAACCTGAGGTTCCAGAAAATGACGGATGGCAAGAGATTGTCCACCCAACAGTCTCCCAACATCGTGGCTAGCCGAATTTATCCCTACCTGCTCCTCTGCCTATTAATCCCATTGTCCAAGCTGCCCCTTCCCACTCACCAGTGTAGTCCTCTCATGCTAGAAAAAGGTTGAAAACCAAGGCCCACCATGCCCTTGGAAAAGGAAAATCCACTGCTGCCCCTTCCTCACCCTCCAATGGCTCTGACAAATCCGTGTCTTCTCGGATGCATTTGAGGGACGATTGTTCCCACATGATCAAAGAGATTAGGCCTAAAGGCTCAATGCAGCCAGGGGCAAATTTAGGAAAATCGAAAGGTGACAGCAACAATCAAGGAAAGATTGCATCTCAGAGTGGGAAATATGGCTTTTGAGTTTTTATTTTATACATTGTTGATAATAGTTGACTTAAGAAGTTTTTGGACATCATGTTTTATTTTTGGATATATGAGTAATACATTTTTTGAAAATAATTTCAAATATCATGAGCTAAATTGTCAAATGTTAAATGGGAGTCACAAGGAGGTGTGTTTTGCTTAACTAGATAATATGTTATGATTGTTAAGAGCTAAAGGGAGACATAAGGGGTCCCACCTACTATTTATTATTTATTTATAATCCTTATTATGATTATTACTTTTACCCCTAAATAAAAGTTGGTTGAGTCTTTTAATTAACTTAACTAATGAGTTGGTTCAACTACTTCAACAAATTCTAATTTGTTTAAAGGAAAAAGGAAAGGGAGGAACAAAGTGAGGATAGAAGGAGAAACATACTAAGGTTTTCTCTTTGAGTTTATGCTGAGATAGTTCAGTTTTCATTCATTCTTTAATTTATCACAAGCCTAATTCTTTTTATGATAATAGGGTCTTATTGTAGACAACAACATTCGGGGCTGAATTACATCATTCAGACACTTGTTTTTCAGAGGTGTTGATTTATCTTTGATAGTCTTTGTAGACTTGTTTGTTTGTGAATTAGTTTTCATGACTGACAAAGGCTATTGTGCAGAGTTGAGTGGGCAACAATTTGTGGCAAGCTGATCCAAATTTTATAGTTTAGTTTTTGATTTTTTGTCGAAGGTCCTTTTGTATGTTCCATCGGGGATGTCCAAGTTTGACATTGGTCCTAAATTTCTGCATGAAATTTTGTAAAAGAATGACTCTTTGGTGAATTGGAATGAAATAAATGATTTCTTTATGTCTCATCTGTCTTGGTTATCATCTTGGTGTCTTTACTTTTCTCTTTACATTTATTTAAACAACTGTTATATTCAGAAAATTACATTAAAAGTAAATTTCCAGCAATCTTTTTATTGATAAAAGACTAGCCTAAGGACTGGTAATTAATACTTGTGAGTTAGGATGTTATTTTTGTTGGCTATAAAAATAGGGTGAGATTCCTGTCTATTTTTCTTTAGCCAAGAAGAATCTGAAAATGCTTGAGTAAGATCATTTCATATCTTTTCCTCAACACCAGAGATTAATGAAGAAGGGAAAATCATACTAGAAACAAAAATAGTCCTTGAAACAAGGATTAAGCAACTGAGAAATTGAGCAATTACGGAGTACCTTGTCTAATGGAAGAACCTAGTAGTGGAAGAAGCAACATGGGAAGATGAGTTATGCATGTTGAAACACCCATAGTTAGTCAAGTTTTGAGGACAACACTCATTTGAAGGCGAGGGGCATGTTAAGATCTAGAAAAATCCCCATGTTATGTGTAAAACCCCTTATTAATCCCTATATATTGAATTATTACAATTATAATGTTATAACTCTATGTTGTATATATCCCTTCATTGTACCCTTTGTATATATATATATAGATATATATATACCATGGATACCTAGTTTTAGGATCATCTTTTCTCATATCCTATTGTATTATGAATTGTATACATTGTAAAAGGAGGTTTCTCCCTCGAAGTGGACTATATTCATTGAATTTTTATCATTTTTAAGGCATTGGATCATAACTCTATCTTTCCATGGATAGCATGGCTCATGCTCTTCCTAGCACCCAACACCTCTCTTACTACCCCCCAAAAAACAAGTAATAACTCTTCCTATTTTCCATACGTATTTCATTTTTGTCCCCATGCATGTTGACTCTCCCCTTCCCCAATGTTGAATGTACTCAACCCCATGCTCTCAATAATTATGTGAAGTGACTTCCTCACCCAACCTCTTACATGCATTCAGTGATTGAGTGTTTAATAAGTCAAAAGGAGGATTAAATGGTAATGACATATAAACTGAGGAAAATGACATGGTTTTCCCCCTTGTACTCCCCTTTATCCTCCTCTCTTGTGGAATCATAGGCCCCCATCATTATCGTCCCTCTCGTATAACAACTAGTGATTATTACTTTATTAATCATTTCAATGTACAATTTACATAGTTTAGTACTTGACCATATTTATTAATATGGGCTCTTCACCCGAAACATATCGGCTCACCATCCTAAATCACATTTATTCAAATACATTCTAATTTGTCGGGATTGAAACTAGGGACGTTATATCCCCTCCCCCTTATTTTTACATTGTCATCAATGCATGAAACCATACAGATGTACATACATATCACAATGTTAGGCTATATGACCTAATATCACATAGGAATTCTATCCCAAAAACATATACATAGTCACTCCAACCCAAAAACCATAGTTACATAGGCACTTTGGCCCAAAGCCACACATAATGATTTTACAATTTATAATTCTTGCATCAATTCCAACTAGAAATATCTCATTTCCCTTATTTTGTACAACCCAAGTAAGTGTACCCCCTTCTCTACTCCACAGTCCCTCAGTTTGTACCACTTCTCTTCAGGGTTTCAACATAGACTGGCTAGGAAGTCTCGGAGATGCGGCTCCAGGAATCCTAGCTACAACCACTTATGTAATTTGTTGATTCTCACAACAACTACAAAAAATAGGCTCTCATTCCCATCGACCTACATAACCCAAGGAAGTGTACCCCCTTCTCTGCACCACATTCCCTTAGGATATACCACTTCCCTCCAGGGATCCAACACAAGGTTGGACAAGAAGTCTCAGAGATGTGGCTCTAGGAGCTCTAACTATGATAATGGAATCTCCAAATCTTCAAATAGTTGTAAATGTGCTTCCCGAATTGCATATTTCAGATCCACTTTGATTCTTTCAAGCTAAAACTGTTGGAATATTTAGAAATACTGAGAGGGGGGGGGTGTGAATCAATGTTGTATAGTTTTAACAATTATAAAAACTCTTTTTTACTTCCATTAATCATCCCAAATATTATAATCAACAATGAAAATAACTAACCATGTCAATAGAGTCAAAATACATAGATATTTTATGTGGAAAGTCAAATGGGAGAAAACTACAAAATAGTTCTTTAATAAAATCGTGTAGGCACCAAACTACCATTACAATATTTTTAGGCACTAACCTGCTCTTACAATATTTGCAGGAACCAACATACTAGAGACACCAATCTCCTTGACTGAGCACTAACTCAACAATAAAGTTTGCAGGCACTAACCTGTAGAAGACACCAATCCCCTTGGCTAAGAACCAACTAAACTCTTCCAGTAGGCATTAACCTACAACTACAATATTTTCAGGAGCCAACCTGCAAGAGACACCAATCCCCTCAAATTGCTAATAATATCATATTGACTATTTTCTTCAAGCCTTCACCTGTACAAATATGGTGCTCTGTCTCTGCTGTCACAACATTCTCCACCATCTTACATTATTCATGAATTCAAAGACTCCTTAGAAATTGCATCTCCCAACCACCCTTAGACAAATACCAATTCCTTTTCTTTCATTATTTCTCATCTTTGAACCTCATAGTTATAGAGCCTTCTCTCTCACTTCCTTTATATCACCATTCTTCTTATGGGCCTCAGAGCCTATACTCTCTTACTTTCACTTCCTACCTTTTCTCACACACCACACACACCACCAAACTATCGAGTATGATTTGGTCATATTTATTTATACATTCTATGCTTTTATGAATTTTTCCATAAGAATAAACTACTCATTGGGTTAGATCCAGATCCATGCTTTCCATAATATTCAATCTTTACAAATCCTTCAAGAACAATCTCAAACAACTTCCATGAAAACTAATCTCAATATTATTTTACTGTACGCGATCTGTTCATGGGTCCTCAATGCTCAACCACCATTGGATCTGGTCCTTGATTAAATCACGACCATTGATATTTTGTTTCTTTATCAAAATAGGTAACATAACTTCAACACTCAACGACGGTCAGATAATCTCTTTAATTAATCCTCAACCATCGATCTAATATCCTTCATATTGAGACCACTGGGGTGTTGAAACACTCAACACCACCACGATGCTTAATAGTCATCGGATCAAACCTCAGGTTAATCTCAGTTGAATTGTCACCATTGATCTGCGATCAATTTCATCGAGATCACTGGGTCTATAAGGTCCCTGGGATATCCGGATATTAGCCTATCAACCTCTCATTGGCCCTCAGATCCCCCTATGTCGGAACCCATCCATTCGTAAATAAATCCACTTCGACTAGAACCTCTCTGATGGAACGTATTCCGATGGATCCAATGATCCTTGGAGTCTAAGATCATTGGCTCTGATTGCATCGGTCCTTCAAATTGTATGACGGTTATCTTCCGTCACTCTAACTGTTTTTGAGATGGTTAGGTGGGACCCATAATGATCCATGAATGAGATCAAATCTCTCATATTCATCGACCTATGGTCTATATTTATCCTTGGAGCTCCTCATCATTGGGGTTCTTCCACTTTGATGGCTCATACTCCGATGGATCCAATGATCCTTGAAGTCTAGAATCAATAGATCACAGTCTCATAGTCCCTTATCTTCATGGCATATTCATTGTAGGTATCAAAATCTACTCCAAATTTCTACGCTCCAAATGATATGATGGTCCTTGTTTACTGCATATGATGTTCCAAATTCACTCGAGTCTTACACTTGCAGGGAATTTAGGGTTCTAGAATCCCTTTCCTCGGGATGGACTATACCAGATCCAATGGATACCATCTTTCAAGATTACTCTTCAAAATATCAATGGTCCATGTTAACTCAAAACCTTCCCCATCAGAGTCCCAATGCAACCACACACCTGGTCACTCCGATGGCCTTGCCATCCAACCAATGACCTAGATTTGTTCACTACACCAAATCAAGGACTATGATTTCCTTCAAATTAGACACATGGTTTTATTCATGGTATCTATCTCTTACGTTGCATCTGTGTGGATTTCCATATCATCTTAGATTCTTGCATGGTGGGTGTCTAAGCCTCCACATGGATCTAATTTGGCATCTGTGGTGGCTACTGTCATCACCTCCATGTAAACCCCTTTCATGTGTGTTGGGTATCATAGCCTCTTCATGGTTTTGACACGTGTTACTGAATTGGCTACTGAACCATTCTGATGGCATGTTCTTCGATGAACTCTTCTGATAATCCTTTCTGATGGATTCTTCCAATATTCTATGCCCCACTCCTAAAATTTAATTCCTTCTGAAAGTTTCCATAGCTCCTCTACTCATATTCCATATCTATGATGGATTTACAAAATATACATACAAGTGATCAATAACACAACATATGAAGGGAGTAGGCCAAGTTTATCTATTAATGGAAAACAATGATGAAGCACTTACAATACAATGTTGAAATTGCATCAACTCCTCCAAGCTCTCCTATCCAACCTTCTCTTGAATGTCTCAAGATCATAATTATGATGCTCCGACAAATTCTCCTTACAATATCAAAGGTTTGACACTCTGAAATACTTTCTTCCCTTTCACCTTGGAATACAATCATTATATAGGATTTGGAGGATTAACCACCATGAAGTATTTTAGGAAATAGTTGAGGATTTAATTCCATAAGTTGGGATTGAATTTACCTAAGATGAATCCATGAGATATGACTCGAATCCTTAACTTCATATTCTTGAAACTAACCCTTAGAATAAGGTGGGATATCCATAACTCCCTCTAACCACTTCAACGCTCCCCCAATACTGAGCACAGAGTGTTGTCAAATATCCCTATACATGGGAAAGGGAGAGTTGATAAGAGTTCAATGCTCCCTATACATGTGCATGGGAGCATTGACCTTAAAAAATGGTCAAAATATCAAGGTAAAAGGAATCATTTTGACATTCTCATGATGGGTTTTTCTCCTCCAAAATGACTAGGGATTATGACAAATGTTCTTCCACGGTGTCAAAGATGCAACACTTAATAAAGTGAATGAAACACTTAGTAAGGTGCATACGATAATTTCTAATGTGCATGCGACACTTAGTAAGGTGCATAGAACACTTATTACATTTAAGTGAAACATTTACGTGTGTAACAGATGGCCCCTAAAGTGTGAGGTTAGAGGAGAAACTGATGGCTGAAACACGTTAAAAAAATATTAATGCAAGGGCGTTGGAGTAGGAGAGCCTGGCAGAAGATACAAAATAACATCAAACAATATATATGTATCATCCTCGAGGTAGGCATACCTATGCTTGGAGTAAACTGACTCAAAGCATGGTCGTCGACCAATACACCATAGATCCATGAAAGTACTAACTAAGGATATGTCCACCAGAGATACAATGTGGATCCATACCTCCACGATATGGTTTGATCGAAGTCATGAAAGAATACATAGTGGAGCTACAATATGACATAAACATATCCATGAGCCAATACAAAGTGGATCTATGTGACAACATATACAACAATGAGATTGACAATATCGTGGTTATACTGAAATATTCTACATATTCAAATGATCTCCATCATAGCCTAGGTAAAGCACATAATAGAGTTAGCTCCCAACCTAGGGGATTCATCCTGTTCCTGAAATAGTACGATTCTAGCCATGTGAATATATGAATTAATGTCAAACATGGTAGAAACCACTTGATTACCAGTCATTAATGTATATCATTAACAAGTGTGACAAAAATCACCAATGATGACAATGACTCACAAGGTACCCTCGTAAATTACAACGAATGTGAAGGAATAAGTTGAATTCAAACATCCATGGAATCATTCGATCAAAGACCAATGGTGTAAACCTACAATCGAAGGTGAGGAAACCTGCCATTGAGGCATGCAAGCTCTAAGGTACTAATTGTAGGGGTGATTTTAAGAACCCCCTAAATTTATATATATAGTAAATGGGTGAATCCCCATGATAAATAGGAAAAATTGAAGGCTATTTTATCAATAATATAATATGTATATGTAATTTTTTAGCGAATCTTTTAGTCAATTATATAATTTTGTAAAATCTTGGAGAATCTTTCACTGAATTATAAAATCTTGTAAAATCTTGGCGAATCTTTCATTGAATTATAAAACATTATAAAGTCTTGGTGAATTTTTGATAAAGTATAAAACCATATATAATAATAGGAAAATGTATTCATTAAACTGTAATATACTCATTTTACATATTTGGAAAAATAAATATAATTTGTCCATCCTCTAGATGGCGTTGCAAGCATCAGGGATTGTGTTTGTCAAGGATCTCATTGTTATGATGCCTTGTGACACTAGAAGTGGACAGACAGGGCAGGAAACTCCATGTCAGCAAAAAATGGTATCATACTAGATAGTAGTGATGATGAATTTGAAGGACTATTGAAATCCTAGTAAAGTGCACCACTAACCACTAGTGAATTGTGTTGGATGCCAGTTATCAGATCCCTTTGAGTGGGATCTTTCTATTACATAAATCAAATCCAAAAATAACCTAAAGGGTGGTGCCCCTTATACTTACCATTACAACATAAAGCATGCTTGAATATTTCACCCTCTCTATTGTTTCATTATCTCTATGTATCACCCTTGTTTTTGTGATAAAAACCGTTAACTTTTCCTTGAAGGTTGTACCCTTCCATGAGTAAAAAATGTGAAATAATAGCTCTATGAGTGTGTATTGTTGCCACTGGGAATAGGCCTCAAGAAATGCTTATTTCATCACAAAAAACCTTTCAATAATCTCATAATAAATCACCCTATTGATGGCATGCTTCTAGAACCTTGCTGCCAATAAACTCCCCACATGCTACATCCTTTTGTTGGTTGTTCAAGGCCAATTCAATGACAATAATAAGTTCAACATTGAGGATGATCATGATTCTGAACTGGATATCAACAAGGATATCAACTGGAATATCTACAGGATCATCCCTTAAACCTACTAATAGAAATATCTGGTGAATCACATTTTATGCTAATATCACAATGTATTTCACAAAAGGAAAGAACATTGACACAATCTTCCAGAGACAGTAGAAGTACTTTATCTAGATATCCCATATCCATCCTTCTATAGATAACCATTAGCTTCTTTGCAATTACTTTTGAAAGATATACTACAAGCTTAATACTATGTTTATGCTTGTTTTCCTTTGCTACTGCATCATGATCTTTCTAAAGTAATGTCGAGGTATCATTTCTACATTTTGCAAAGTATCTAGCTGAAACCCCTATAGAAGATTTCTTATCAATTCCATTCATAGACACAATATGAATATGCAACAATTTTTGTAGACTTATGGTGTAATCTATTGCAGTGCATGGATCTATGACAATTCCTTTTGGACTGATGGGATGGGTGACTTGATGTCTCCTAAACTAGTCAACACAAACATTCAAATGAGATCCACCCTTGCATGTTTTATACACAAAAGAATATATATTTTGGCCCTTTTGGTTCTGCTTAACTAAAAAAACCCAATCGTTTTGTGTATGATGTGAACAACACATGCAACTTTCTTAGAACTTTATGGATTGACCTTATTCAAGTGTCCCTTCACAATTTGAAACTATAATGCTATAATACTCTACTAAATTAGTTTCTCATTATACACTCTTACATATATATTGTACATCTCAGATTTGGGAGATAGCATATGAAATACCTTGACACCTTTATAAATGTCAAAGGATTGGAGGGATATGTTCCTAATTTGTCATAAGAAATACCTTGACACCTTTATCAATCAACCACAACTCAAAAGAACTTGGGTAGCTCATAAAGGCCTTTCTTGATGAATTTTTTGATTAAAAAGTTATGAATGGAAAGATGAAGATGTCCTCTACACCATGGAGTCACTAATCCAAGAAAAAACCTACATCTAACCCCTTCAAAATTAATTTGAAAACAAACTATCCAAAAGTGCAGTGAATTCTCCAGAAGCGCAGTGAGAAAATAGGGGTCAAAGATGGAGTGATAACTCTTTAACCATAACACATTTTACAAAATTGGGAGAGGTTTTTGTAGATAATTTTTTTTTGAAGATAAAAATCTCTCATTTTTTTGAAATTATATCCCATTTTCTTGGAATATGTGCCACAAAAGAATGACTAAAACAGACAATTAAATTGGAGAATTTGATTTTCTGAAATAGGCCTCCAAGAAAGTTGAATGTATCCCAATATATGATAAATGTGTAAAACATGAAGGAGTTTATTGTGATTTGGTATGTACTTAGAAAAAAATCCTTTGGTTTTCTGAAACTCATCTTCATTTGGTCAAAAACCTCTTTTGAAAATGATGACCAAAAACATAGTCAAAAGCGTAGCATGGTCTAGTAGAGCACTTTTGAGTGACTTTTCCTGATCCATTTTATGATCTGAAGGTAGATTTGGAAATATTGGTATGTCTAGCTGTATTTAGAAATTTAAAGCATGAAAAATTACCTCTCCAAAGAAAAGAAAAATGAGTTTTCCCAAGACTGCTTCAGAAGCACAGCATGGGGTCTGAAACAATGGCAGAAACATGTTTTTTTTGAGGTAGTTTTTTAACTTTTCCTTGCAACATGTGAACTGAAAAGGACAACAAAGTACATATATGACATGTAATGACCAATACCTATCCATCCATGCAAAAATTTCATCATTTGGTGGCCCTGATAAGAAGCACAACATGAGCTCATTGCGCTTCTGTGCATCATGAATTGTCAAAAATTGCAAATATGCCCAAAAACTCAAAAAATTCCCAAATTTCTTCAAATTTGCTTCTAAATTGTTCCTTTAATCTTGTGAATGATATATTATACAATCAATTATGCATCATAAAAAAAATCAAGGTTGTCTCTCTTCCTTATCTTGATTAGGGTTTTCTTCAGTTTCTTCTTCAAATTCCTAACCCTAATTTTGTTGATCCAATTTCTAGTGTAGTAGTGCCTAGCCATCTGTCTCTGAATCTTGATGTCCCTGTTGGCCTTTTTCAGGATAATTTCTAGGTGTTCATTGACTCTGCCAAGACAATACTCTCTGTCCTTTTCAAATTCCGCAGCAATGGTGCCTTCGATGTCTTGTTGACATAATGGAGGAGATGGCTTAAGACTCATTTGAAAATAGAAAGGAATGTCAAATTTTATTGGCAAAATATAATAACTTGACCTAAGACCCTATCAAGTGACATTAAAAGATCATATTTGATCACTGGATAATGACAGGACTATCATACACTAACAACAAAAACTACTCAAAGCACCCTCATTGTTGTGTATATTCTTGTAGAAATTTGAGTGTGCTTCTTGCAATCGATAAAACATTGGATATGGGTGAAAAAAACCCTTTCCATTAGAATCCTTAATACCCCTAGGCTTACAACAGGCTAGATGAATCACTACAATAGTTGAATATGCTATCTCTTAGCATACTATTACTACTTGTTTGCCACTAGATTAGGCCATGAGGTGCTACATGCAAAAGATATGAGAGCTATGACATATGGATCGTGTTACAAAATATGAGGTAGGATCACTATGAATTGAGATGTAAATATCCCAATTTGAAGGCACAAAGTCACATACTATCATAAAACTCTTCATTCGTTCCATCGTGGTAGCTACCATCTAGTGACCAATGATGGTGATCTCAACTTTAGCTACAAAAAAAGAATGAATATGTAGCCCACTATTAAAGCTAAAAGTGTTACCCATGGTTATCAAAGTTCCCAAATATGGACTCGCAACAACCATCAATGCCTCTTGTTAGCTCCTAAAATCTCCAAGTCATTTTTAGTCTTTGAATTTTATTTTAATTGAGTCATTTAGCAAAAAAGAGTTTTTATTTTTATTTAGTCATTTGAAAAGTTGGTCATGTAAATAAATAAAGATGACTAAGTGGTTATGTTAGTGATTGTCCTAGGTCCTATGTCAAGTCATCTAAGGTCAACATCAGATTGTCAAGGTCAGTTAGAGGTCATTTAAAGTTATCATGACAATTCAAATTTGCAAAATCACATGTATTTGGTGATCATTCTATACTTTCACGAGTTGTCAGCGCGAGAAAAGGGAAATACACATGACGCGCTACAAACTGAGCTTCAGTATGCAGCGCAATAGTCACTTTTACACTGTCTACGCTACAGACTCGTGGATAATACTTTGTTTTCCTTCTATCATCATTTTTTAGATCTAAAGGTGTATCAAAAGGGTTTCAAGAGATTGTCTAAGTGTTATTAAGCTTGGGAAGCCTCTTGTACAACCATGGCTAGAAAACCAAAGGAGCACCAAGGTTTTCTTTTCATTCAGAGAAGATTTATTCTTTAGGGTTTCTTTCTTACCATTCCTTGTGTAGAATCAATTGGATTAGGTTTTCAGTGCTCTTGTGGCGCCAAAGAAGGACCTCATTCCTAGGAAACGATCAGGCTCCCTAGTCAGAATTGAGCCTACAGACACCTCCTTGATTGAGAAGGATCCTAATCATGTGGATTCCTTCAAACACATGGGTTGTTGGAGATTTTTCCAGAAACTATAGGGACATCATCTATAGGTATCCAAGGATTTTGTACAAAATTATCAAGAGGGAAAAACCAAGGTTGGCCCTATAGAAATTCATTTGACAGTAGATTTCATAGAAAAAGTAACTAAGATCCCAAGATCTGGAGAATGTTGGTACAAGGCCAAGAAGATAGAGAAAGAAGGTTGGTGTCAAGATATGCTAAAATTAGATTTTAAAGAAGCAAATTTGACAAAATAAGTACCAAGGATTTGGTTGTTGGAGGAGTATGACAGGTTGTTGTTCATCATTCAGAGATTCTTCACCTATGAAGGGAGATATAGTTGGGTTCTACAATATCACTTCAAGTTGTTGCTCCATTTTACTGGTAAGTAAGAGATTGACTTGCCTTTCTTTCTATTTATTAGTTTACAAAGAATGATTTCCAAAGCACAGAGAAAGCCAGAGAAGCTTGAGAAGTCTATTTTCCATCATGCCCTAATCAAGCTTATAGTAATGGAGAATTTGAAGAAGGAGGGTAAAGAATGGTCTACCTTTCTATTTGTTTCAAATTATCAAGTAGACCTTCCTACTTCTCCTCCTAAGTACAAGAAACCAAGAAAACAATCTGTAGGTTCATCTTCAGCTGCAGTAGCTAAGATTCCACAGTCACCTATTGCCCCTGTTTTCAAAGAGACCTTTCCCATTCAAATTTCCAAGAAAGATAAAGGAAAAGGAAAGGCTAAGCAGATTTCTACAGAGGAAAGAGAAGAACAATTTGTTGAACCTGCAGAGATGCAAATTGATGAAGAACATTCAATTGAGCTAGAAGAGGCAAACAAACTCAAAGCATTGTGAAGATCAAACTTTGAACTTTGGAGTTGTTATTATTATCCATAAAGCTCACTATTTGGGGAAAATATGCATATATGGCTAAACCAAAACTGTAGGGGCTTTCTTCTCACCAAATAAGATTATTTGGATCCAATAATAATCACATGACACTAACATAGAATATCATTTCAAGATTCGAGCATTCTAATGGTTTTGATTGGAGTCATTGTATAAGGTCCATATTGTCATTGATAGTAGAGATTTGGTTAAAATTTAATTGTGAAATTTTTTGCTCACTTTTTGACTTAAAAACCAAACCATTAGCACCCCCTTTCGATGATTTAGTACAGGAGGTCAATTACAATGCAACCATCATAATCATCTACATTGTCATGTATATGCACATTGTTATAAAGTTGTCTATATTGTTCTCTCAATTGCTCATCAAATTCAAAATATTCACTCTACTCTACTGTGAGATGAATCATGACCAATACTATTACTTCTGAAATAAAATAAAGAAAACAAAAATATGAAATTGAATGCATCAAGTTGGCAAGTCAGAAAAAGGCATCAGTGCAAATCTATTTTCAATAAATCCAAAAGGAGTGAAATAACACCATCCACTGCAACAAGATATAATTTGGCAATGGTCTATGGTAAATAATAGTTATAGTGCACCATTTTGTCACATCGAAGTGAATTCCTGCCTAATGTTAAGTGGATTGTTTTGGTTGAAATCATAGCCTGTAAACACAACCCAATCAAGAAACAATAGCATTTATCCTCAGGAATCATAAATCCTAATTTGGATAAATCCAATAAGGACCAAAATAAAACCATCGAGTGCAAAAAGATATATATGGAAATTGTCTACAGTAAATGGCAGTTGGTACATGGTTTCATGATTCATCACAATGAAGTGAGTTTCAATCAATTTTTTGGTGGATTACCGAGGCAGAAGCCATAGCATGTAAATAATCAAGAAAACAATAATATATCATCCTCAAGAATCATTGCATTACACTAACAATATAGAAATGGTTATGCACTTGGAACTTGTCAAGGCTGGCTTCAAGATTGGAAATTCCACAACAAAATTCCAATTGTGAATGCAACTGCATGCTTGGGATATGACCCAATGCCTATGAGCATATATTCCTCAATTCAATTATATTAACCATTTTCATGCATGTAATATAATCCTCAAACCCCAATGACAGAACACATTAATTGTGTGATAATGTGCACAACAAATGATTCTCTGGCACCAACAACCAAAATTTCTTGGGAGCCTTGTGCATATAGCATAGACCCCAACAACAATAACAGTCTAGATCAGAAACCACCAAAATGAAACTTCTTCATCTACGCCTTCTAATGAAGGAAGTTGATTAATGAATAATCTAAGTAATGCCTCATTTTTGTGTTATGATGGGCTCATTGTTCATTTTGATTCTTAGCATATTGAATAGTAATTTTGACATGTTAGCATATGATATCACAATGACAATATGTTCTATTTTGATGTCATTGATGGGAAGTGCTTTGATTAATTTTCCAAAGGTGAAAGTTGATGATTGAAGCATAGGGAAGATGCTTGATTGAAGATATGGAGCAATTGAAGAAAACATAGATGCATATCACATATTTACTCTATTTTTAGGGTTTGTGGTAATAGAATAATAAAAGGGAGATGAAAGTGCAAATGTAGCATTGTGAGAAGGGATTCTTTTGATATAAAAGGTGTTCGCTTCTCAAGTGATACATTTCACAATCCTCAACACTTGGTTTTAGCAGTGAAAGTATCACTTTATTATATCAAACCCTAATTTTGAAGATGGAGTGAAGAAGTTTCAAGTTTTTAAGGTTCTACAAGTCTTAGTATGAATTATTAGGTTTACAGAAACTCCCTACAACACTTGATTCATCTACCAAAATTATTCTCCACTCATATTTCTCAAAGACAGTCACCTACAACCAGTCTGTAATGAACTTGTTGTCAATATATTCTAATGCACTGAGCTATGGAAATTTCATCATTTACTAAATTTTTCAAGGAGAATTAATTTTCATCAAAAGTACAATCTATAAATGGTTTTCCTTTCTAAGTTTCAATACTATGGATAAAATACTCTTTTTAATTCAAATAGGCATTTGCATGTGCTAGCTCTCAAAGATTTCTTCCAGCCCCAATTAGGCCAAAAAGATAAATGCTATCATTCGCTTCAGTTGCTTGTGCTCCTGGTTTAATTAGATTCCACCTTTCTACCTTTGCATTTTTTATGGTAAGATTTAAAATTAGAAGAAAAGAATTGAGTTCAATCAAATTGCCTCAATTATAAGCTATATTAAATATAACACTGAAACCAATCAACCAAAATGAAGCTTGAGATACGAATATCTGGATTCCTATAATTTCTATGTTTGGTGGACAAAAACAAAAAGTTGGTTTTGAAGGAAAAAAACTCCAAAACTATGAACATCCCATGGAAAAGAGAAACCTCTAATTCCATTATTATCTTTACTTCTAGTATTTAGGTTATAATTAGAATTGGGATATTGTAATCTTGCTGAGAAATAGAAATGAAGATTTATCAACAAAAGTGTTGGACCAGTTTCTCCAAACAATGTAAATGAAATAATGATTGAGAATAAATCCTACTATCCAAGATCAAATACGCCTAAATATGCATAAGAGAAAAGAAGCACTAATATTTTCATTCCAACAACATGGAGTTCACTCATATATGTCATGGAAGCTTGGAAATTACTAGCAACATAAGAATGCAATTTCATCTACTTGAGTGAGCCCATTATTGCTTAATGAAATTCTTGTTAAATCGAGTATCTACCCTTTAATACTAGGAAACTCTCTATCTAAAGAGATAGGTCCCATATTCATCAAATTCCAACTTCATTTCCTGTCACATACAAGAAAGAGACAATGTAATAGTTAAATATCAAATCATCAATCTTAAAATAACTTGCATCAAGAAAATGTGTCTCCAATTTTACAATGAAAAACACAAAATATAGATTATAGAACCTATTTTTACCTGAAATGCATCCTGAAATTGGCATATAGTAATCTTGCTATGATAAACAATTTTCGACCTACTCCAAAAATAGAGGAAAAATGTATCATAAGAATCACATCATTTGTTTTACTCCATTCACTATTTCTTTCACCACCAATGGAACACATATACCGAAATAAGTGTTCCCTAGGCCCTCATATATATTGGATTAGATCAAATGTTGCGGTATATCAATTTCCCAGTTCTCATCTTGGTGCTCATTTTCTTCATTTTGAACAAGACCCTCTCCATATGGACTACCATTATGAGCCTCCAAAGAATTATGTTCCATATCAATTTCATTAGAGAAACTTGTTATATTGTTTTCTCTCCTTCTATCACAATCTGATCGCCAAAGAGATAGTGCTCTTTCATATGGAAAATTGGTAATGTCATACTTTTTTACATATAATCTTAAACATATATCCATATGTTTATCAAGCTTGTTCCTCATCTTTGACTTAAAAAATGATAGTGCACTAAACATTCTCTCATCCTCCACTGATCCCAAAATCATGGTTTGACACAAATCCGCTAATTTGAAATATTCAGATATGTTTTCCTGTAAGTATTGGCTAGCACCTAAAATATTCCATAATCTTATTATTGCACCATATTCTATAGGATTCTCCAAAGCGCGAAATTGATTCCACATTGTTTCAGCGAAGTGTGTGTCTTGTTGAAACAATTTTGATTGATGCAAAATACCTTCAACCTGTTCTCCATGTATCTCGACCTTCTTGCAAAAGTGGTCCACTAAAGTATTTAATTTTTCCACAAAGTCACGTTTTAAAGTAGGTTGACATTTTAAATTGTTCCAATATTTAGGGTACACCACATACATGGCCTCATACAATTCATCTCAAGGGAATCGTTCTCTTATCTCTGATGACAACGACTTTGCAATTTCTATCAAGTTGTGTCTCACTGAAATGACAACATTGTCGAATAGGTCTCTTGAAATAGGGCACTCTTTGGTGGTTCGTCTTGTCTTATCAATATGATGAAAATGAATTATATACCCACGCACTTCCATACATAGTATCCCTTTTTAATCAAACTTCAAATAATTTTCAGTATTTTCTATATCAATGATCGTAGTCCAATTTGTAAACCGTGGACCTACGGAAGACTATGACATCGTATACAAATTATCCAATGAAAGGCATGCAATTTTTCTTGCATTTGTGTATTCTACAATATACATTGTACGACTTTGAGACATTTTCACAAGGACATTCATTTCATCTAGCATAGGAATAATTCCAACCAATGTTAATAATGTCTCTATGTCAGTTAGTCGAAAGAGAATATATTGAGCTTTATCTACACTGAAGCGATGTTCATACATCACCCCTACCAAAGATTGGTACTCACTAAATAATATTTGAGATGGTCCATTCAATTAGATCCATCTTGTATCAACATCTTTTAATAGCTTATTTCCATTTGTAACACCGTCAATAAATTTTTTAAACTCTGAAAATCGTTTGGGACTACGAGAAAAATATGCATAAGCCTCTCGTACAAGATCTTCAACTTTTGAAACTGATGGAAACTTGCTTACTATTTTAAATGAAAGATTCATCCTATGAGCCATACAATGAATACTCAACATATACGGTGAAGCTGATAGTTGTAGTCTAACATAAAGGCCATTCCTTTGTCCTTTCATTATTGATTCTCCATCCGCTCCAACACATACCAACCTTTTTGCGATCATTAAATGATCCATATCACCACTTTCCTTCAAACTATTATTAACAAGTTCATAAATATTTTCAGCTATAGAATTCTCCTTCATTTTATGAACCCCAAATAGATAGGAATGCCTAATATGGTCATTAACCATATAAATATTCATACAAATCCATGAAGTATTATCAATAACTGTAACCTCATCAAAAGAAAATGACAAAAACCTAGCACTTGCAATCTTCTCTTTCATATCATCCTTTTCTACTTGAGATAGATATTTTGCCCATTCCCAATCACTCGTTAAATACCAATAAGAAGATGGAAAGTTTGGCATTTGAAGAAAAGATAGATATTTCATGTAATCCGGATAATCTGTCATAGGACGCCCTTTAGATAAGATGTGAAATACAATGCTTAATTAAATTGTCTTGGATAACAAATTTATTTCCATCATCTTTTCTAATAGATATGTGATGCTTCCTCCACCTACCTTAAGTTTTTTCTTACTTATTAAATATTCATTATATTCATCAACATATTTGACATGTCGACATTCCTCAGAAGATTTCCACTTGACAATAGATTTCTCTTTGCCATCTACAATTTTCTTTTCATACACCTTTCCTACATGTTTCTCAATTGTATCTAACTTCATCTGAAATGTCGTTGGCATGCCAAGTTTCCAACTACATATATTACATCTAAATTTTGGTTTCTCTTTCTCATTTTTTGGAGGTAATGGATCAATAAATGGAAATTTTGAGACCCAATCTAGTTGGAAGCCTCTCCCTATGTTCCATTGGCCCTTGTGTATTTTCTGTGAATTGGTTGTGTTCTTTTCCAATGAAACATTTTCGACATTTGTACTGCCAATTTCTGGTGGAAATGCATTTATCTCACTTTGATCACCAGAGGAACATATTTCCTTATCTATTATTTGGATATTAGATGCATTCTTACAAGAGTTGACATATCTTTCAGTGATATGTTGCTCAAAAGATCTCGAAGCATGAAGAGAATGTGGATCCTTGGATTGAGGTCTTTGAAAGTATGATGATAGATCATTTTGTCTTGATGTTTTCTTCCCATGATCGGTGTTTGACATCGCAATAAATATTCCACAATTGAAATTTCAAATTGATCTAGAAGCAAAAAGTGAAACCTACAAGAGAAATAATATAAAATTAGTAAAATTCCTACCAAGTATAGAATATTCAATTTGAACGAAGCTACTCTACTACTTTCTCCCAAATTTCTCCTCACATTGTGATATGCTTCAAGAGCTAGAAATATTGCAAAGCTTAATGGATATAATGAAAAGAGGTGCAAATCCATACATTAATATGTGTGATGGTAGTAAGCTCTATAATACAAATGGTATGTGGATAGAGGAAATAAAATGTTACAAGTGTAATGAAAACAAGAATGGTGGAAAACTAGAGGTTTCGTTCAAATACTCAAACAATGACAATAAGAAAGAAGAGAAAACATTAGGATACCACCCCAATATTCAAAACCATAGAGAGATTGATAATTCAATGGGTGGATAAGTGGTTTAGATGGTATAGTTATCTTACATTAGGATTTGGGGGGTTTTGGTCCTTGGACCACCCAATAACATTTTCAAAATTGGTCAGAAAAGGCATTAGCATGTTGGAGTTTCCCAGGAAGATTGTGTGCACTAATTACCATTTCAGTGTGAAGAATAGAAAGAAGAACCATTTAATCCACCTATAAATTTGGTAGGTTAGGTGTATTCAAATGATAATTTGAAGGAGCTAAGAAATATGTCTTATCTATTACATGAGAACTACATTCTTACCAATTTGGAAAAATACTACCCTAAGAATCTCCTAACATCCATGTATTAGGACAATAATTTTGGCTAGAAGTGGGTCCAATTCCTAGAAGAGAAAATCAAAATGATCCAAAGGGTGTTGGTTTGAGCATGAGTGGTACCAAATTTCCTTCTTGATATTTCATAAATGAGGATGAAACTTCTATATCATATTATGGCATCATAGTGCTAGACGAGGAAAGGTAAAATAATGATGACTCCAACGAGGAGTGGAAGAAACTAGATTAGTGAATTTGGTTGAATATGAAGTTTTCAAGGATGAGAATCAATAATAGGATCAATATATCAACAAGTTCATCCTAAAGTTCAAGCATTATAACGAGGATAGATAGGAGATTTGGGTGGAAGAAGAAGAAGAAAGGAGGCCAATGAGATAGGTAGAAAAATAAATCACTCTTGAGATCTAAAAAAAGGAATAATATGGAAAGAAAGAGAATCAAACACAAACATAATAGGCCAACAACAAGAACAAGGAAAGAAAATAAGAAGTAGGAAGAAGATGAGTAGAAACATAAGTCGTGGACAAAAAGGTAGAAAATCATAGGTTGATAATAGAAAAGAAGAGGTAAAAAATAAATGAAAATCAAAGGAAGGAGAGAGATCAAATGATGGTTACAACAATAAATAAGCTATTGGGAGAATAAAATATGATGCAATAGACAAAGTGGCTTGAGAAAAAAAATGGTAGGGCCAAGGAACATACATGAAATTAAGGTAAATCCTAGAATGCTAATTACGGAATCAAGAAACTGTAGAGAACCTGAAACATTAGCTTAAGTGAAGATAATAGAAAATTGACTGAGAATATCTATTTGGCAAAGACTATGTTGAGTAAGAAGAACTTGGCCATTTTTCTGAAAGAAACAACTTCACCAAGTTCCTCCAAGCAAGATGATTGATGGACATGGCTACATAGTGTGCAGGCTATTAGTGCAACCTAAAGGAGCTCAATCATTTATATTTTCTCATGAGTCATACCCTATTTTGGGTCTTTAATTAAGGGTATGATAGGATTCACTTGAAGACACAGGTTATCAAACCTCTTTTATCAGTGGTACATTGGAAAATTTATATACATAGCATTAGATCAAGGTTTGGGCCAAGTAAGCAATATGCAAAGTGGTGACCATGTAAGAAAGCTTCAGGATCTAAATTTTCAAGAGAAAACCTGCATATGTTAGTATTTTTTATGTGGGAGGAGCTTCAAGCATCAATGAATAGAAAGGTGGACATATTTGAGACATGTTTAAATGCATGGAGGCACTTTGCATGAAGATTTTTCTATTCGTGGAAGGCACGGTTCTCATTGGAGTTAAGATGCATTGCACGTGGAGGTTGTATCATCTTTAGGAGGGAAAAAAACCCCAGATTAGATAGGTGCATCAGTGAGAGATATTCTCGCATGCATGCATGTATTTTCCTCTTTTTGAGTTGGGCACACATCACTAGGTATGCAAACTCATGCATGAGGATGCATTAGGGTTAGTGTTTTAACTTCTGCATAAAATATGACATAGCAATATGCCTCATAAAATATGGCATAGCAATATGCCTCATAACAAGATTGCAGATGATATAAAGCAGATTATTATGAACCTTAAGTCATCTTATCTTGCAGCTGCGGATGTTTGGGCACATATGGACATTCGATACGGATGAAAAAGTGACAATGTTGGGTTTGGTACCAAGTCTGGCACAGTCTTGTAATCATCTTAATTGTGTTGTTGATCATAACTAGTCAAGTATTCAATGCTTAGTTTTAAGGGTGAGGCATCAAATGTTGATAAATATCAATGACTAATGGGAAGAGCCTATAACAAGCCAGGGAAGAAGTCTGATCCTGAAAGCTATAAATTCTCTTGGCCAATTCAAATGTAGTGTTCATTATCCAAACATGCCATTCATCTGAGAGATCAATGTGAAAATGTTTTTGGGAGATTTATGAAGGAACTAAACTATGGAGGATAGGAAGAACAAATAAAAAGGGCATCCAAGGCTCAAGCAATTAGTTTAGATGATGGTTTGGTAAGTATTAAAAGTAACCATAGCTCATTTGAAAATGATGTTTAGGGAAGGTTTCTCCAACTCTTCTTCAGCTGCTAAGACTTCAAGAAATCAATCAAGCATGCAAGAAAGGCAAAAACAAAGTATACAACTAAGTTTTCAGCAAAAAACAGGAAAATTACACTATGTGTGCTGAAAACTGGTTGTAGAATGCCATTTCACGGGAATTGGTCAGATAAGGTTCAAATTTCCATCAAATCAAGAGGATCTCTCAAATAGGCCCAAGACTAGAAAATAAAAACAAATGTCATAATACTTATATCTACATAAAGTATATTTAGCATGGATGAGAAGTAAAGTTGTTGCCATGGAAAATGATGAAGGGGTGAGGGTTTTATGGTTTAGCATGCTAACTACATTCTTAACCACCTACTTTCCCACCAAAATCGTGGAAGCCTCACTAGCTGTAGACAAAATAGAAGAGGAGCACTGCAAAAAGAAGCTCAAGAGTTAGGGATGCCTAATCTTCTAAATGCCACCAAGGAAACACTCGAGGTTGCCTCCTAAACATAGGTGAAAAAATGAGTAACTGATCTATATAGTTGATAGTAACTTAGAGAGCCATTAAAATTTGTAATTCTCTTTATGGTAGATAACCATATTATACTTTGTAGTTCTCTATATGGTTGACCACCATTTTATTGTCAATTTTCCCATTTAAATTGATAGAGTGAAAGATTTTATTATTATGTTGGTTTGATTGCTATTTGATTATGTATGCTTGCTTCTACTTTGATTTGAAACATTTACTTGAATTTAAATGTTTTCTCACCATGAAGTAACACACATGCTCTTAACTTTGCAAACTGCCCCATTGGTAAGTTATATCCGTCTTCTTGCATTCATATGCAGAGTGGATTAACCACATGTCTCAAAATTCATTGTCGAGGTCATGGTTTAATGTTTATGTGCTAATTCAATTTGATTGATCAATAAGATTTATTACGTGGCAATGCCCATGTTATAATTCTTCGTTCTCTTATTCAATTGTTGCTTCTAAATTGCTAACTCCATAATCTCAAGTTCTTTTTTACTCTTATAACCAAGCATTTTTCTTTGAATGTGTTGGCAATTCGAATATATACAAACATGGTGATCTGAGTTCGTTGATTTCTTGTAAGTTTTTTGCTCTATTCACTAGATTATTACTTGGGTTTGCATTCTATGTAATTCACCAAAAATAACAATCATTCCATCGATTCTTAGTAAACAACCTTCTGTTTCTTATTAAACAACCTTCTGTGAGTTATTCAACATGGTATAAACCAAAATAATAGTTGTTGCATTGACACTTAGTAAATAGCCTCCTATGAGTTCTATTACAGTATGGTATAGGCCATTCAATAATAGGTTGTACTTGAAGAATGTCATAAAATTACATTCTTCATGTACATTTAGGAACTACTGACTATAGGCTCCTGTTGGAATGTCCTTGGTACTTATAGACCACATCATGTGCTAACAATATCTCTCAAAAAGCAGGGGTTGGTGCTATGGGCTTGGGATATGCTGGTAGTGAAGCAGTTTCTACCATGGTCAAAGCATATAAGGAGAGAAGAGACTTCTTAGTCCAAATATTGCAAGCCTTGGAGGGTGTTAAATTATCAGTGCCTCAGGTATGCTTCGTTTTGCTTGAAAACATGTCCTAGATTATGCACCTATCTGGTGAAATATTGTGTTTTCTTATCACTTGTAAGAATAAATTTGAAATGTTTTACTAAATTAGTTTCTTCTGATGAAGGGTGCCTTTTATTTATTTCCTGATTTTAGTTCCTACTATGGAACTGAAGTGGAAGGGTTCGATGTTATCAATTGCTCGGAATCTCTTTGTCGTTTTTTCCTAGAGAAGGCATAAGTATGTGTAATTTTCAATATATACTCTTTTTTTTATTTTCATTATAGTGCAGAGGCCATTCAGAGTTGATACATTTATCTAGTATCATTTCACTCATTTTTACATGGCCAAAAGTTGGGGAAAACATAGTGTTGTCTGAAATTTATATAACTTGCAATTTTAGTATTCTCACTACTATTGTATATTATTTATTAGGTGGATGATGTGTTGAAGCTTGTCATAAATGCAGGTTTCCCTTGTCCTAGGAGACACCTTTTCCAATGATGACTGCATTTGTATTTCATATGTTGCATCCCTTGACACGCTTAGAACAACCATAAACAATATAGAGAAGTCCCTGTTGCTTATGCGCCCTGCTACTGCATCATATAAGGCAAGCTAACTACTAAGTAATATTTAGTGATTATGAAGGGAAATAATGTTTCACATTCTTGGAATTATATTCTCACCATATATCTTGAAATGGCATGACTGGGCAGACTTTCTCTATAAAGAATACTATAAAAAATGTCCAAGTTTAGGTAGATGTTGAATTGAATGTTTCATCCTTCTCAAGGTGTCAAAAATTTTCTATTGTTGTTATATGTGTTCATTTTAGCAATGTTTATAGTAAAATTTAGTTTCTTGATTTGGTGAGTAAAGGTCTAGTCAGGACCTGGGCTTCTAACCTCCTGTTTGAGATGACTGTGTAAGCAATTCTATTAATGTCACTTTTATTGTGAGATAACAAGTTGTTGATTGCTATGCCCATTTTCTAAAATGATTGATGCAACTTTAGCTTTGATATATAATGCATATTAAATATTTCTATCCTAAAATGAAGGAGAAGACAAAATTCAAAGAGAACCAAACCAATTCTCTCCATACAAATATTTAGTGGACAACTAGAAAGAAAATAGCAAGGTGACAACAAAACATTTTATCATGTATAGGTAGACTACTATATTGTGTGAGATTTTTGCATATTGTGACATTAAAAGCATAGGGGCACCATACCTAGACTCAAATGATGAACATTTATAAGTCACCATAACCAGGAGGGTTTACTACCAGAGGCCGAACAAAGATAAAGAGAAGAATAGTCAGAATAATAATCAGTAACCCAGATTAAAGCATGTCCAAAAAAAACATGAGTTAAGAAATGCAAAAATGAAACCCGGTACAAGGGAAATGCTGGAAATTAACAAAAAACCATTGAGGACATAACATTGGATTAGGAAAAGAACTCCGAAACAAGGATACTTTCTATGGTTCCATGTATATTTCATGATCCTCAAAGACGAGTTTGGGACTTAACCAGAAATCGCATTTTACTTCATCTTCAACAAGGTAAGACAAGTTTGGGATTTAACCAAAAATCACTTTTTACTTCATGTTCACCAAGGCAAGAAAAGTTTGGGACTTAATCATAAATCACATTTTACTTCATGTTCACCAAGGCAAGACAAGTTTGGGACTTAATTAGAAATCACTTTTTACTTCGTGTTCACCAAGGCAAGGTTGGGGCTTTACTAGAATTGTTCTTATTGGCTGAGAGTTATGATAACAAGATTTAGCTGAGCACTTACATTAGCATTGCATTCAAAAAAATTGGATTCAACTAACATTCTTTTATTATTTTTTGATAGAAGTTCAAGTACCTTACTATTGGCCATTGATGTCCTTGATACATCCTTAACAACCTGAGATAAACCGAGGGATCCCTAGTTGTCCCATGGAAGGCTAGATGATTCCAAGAGCCCCATTGGCCTACAATTTAAAATATAAAATGGAAAAAGAGAAGGTTTGTCTTGCAACTTAAATTTTTTTACTGCAACCTGTTGGGTGCAAGAGAACAAGGTAACCTTATGATCTGGATACTTTCACTAGCTTCAACAAGATGGTTGTGTTTTAGTGAAGTCTTACATCATATTTTTGTCATGCACAGAAAATTAAAAGACTTAAAAATTCAGTATCCACCTTCCTAACTCTTGTCATTCCTTTTTCACTGCCCCTTAAATTTTGGCCCTAGTCCCCAACTGTATTGAAGCATGTCCCTAGTCCCTCCATTCTTGAACCTTGGTGAGCATATAGGATGTTCCACCTATTACCACACTAAATTGCCTTGGGTATTTTTAGTTTGTTTTTAATCCTTTTTAAGCCTTAGTTTTTAATTTTTTCTTTTTAAGGTCTCACCCCTTTAAAATTTATGATTGGTAGGACCCATTGGATGATTAAAGTTTTTGAGTCTTAGCTCTATTTTGATCCCTAAACCATTCCTAGCTCATGTTTTACTTTGGTCCCCTTCATGAATTTCCCCTAGGTCGATACCTCCCATGATCAGGCTGATGTGACACACCTCTCTCCTCACTCATGACCTCACAAGCATGCTTAATTATCCTCGCTTACCTATCTAATCATATTTTTGAATTGGAAGCACTGCCTACTCATCAGGCAATTCCGTAGCGCCTGCCACATTTATCATATTGCCACCCCAAGTCATGATTGCCACGACCGATACCATATCCCTTGTTTTCAATGCCATAAGTCGGTTAAAGTGCCTTCAAAAGATCTTGCATTTATGTTCTTTGAAAACGGCTTCTAATTTCGAAAACTCAACAGTGTTGCGTTGCGTGAATTCACCAGTTCTGATCAGCTGACCGCATGTCAACCAAATCTTACTACTGTGCAAGATTCCAGGGCTGAAGTTTCCTGATTTTCATCCTAAGATTGCATTGAAGAGCTCAACAAGTGTCTACTACGTAGGTATCCACTGTTACCTCCTCTGTGTATTAATCCTCATAGGAAATTTGTGCTCAGGTTTTTGTTTTTCTAAGTTTGCACAGCGGTAAAAGATTCATCTTTGTATGATAGCCTCATCTCCTCTCTTTTTCATACCTATAAACCTCATGGCCCGTATATGAGTCAGATTTTTGTTGTCTTCCTTAGCCCTTGAAGTTGCAAGCTTTAGACTAGTCTATCCTCTACGTATGCATTGCGCTACCCAGAGGCATTGCTTAACCTCTCGCTGCTTCCCCTACCTCCTTTCATCTCGAAATTAAATGGTTTACTCAGTTGCATAGGGTCAACCTTGCATATTTGAAACCCCATTCAAAGTCTCCTGAGCATTACCAAACCTTTTAAGAGCCCTCATTATGAGTCATGGATACCCCTAAATCGAAGAAGGTACATAAAGGAGGCAAGATAGTTAGGACAAAACCAGTGGACATGCTTCTTTTTAATACATAACCCATGGAAAGAGAGGCCTTTCAAAGAGTAGGGTGCCTCTTCTTTTGTCGGAACATGCAGAGAGGCCATCCAAAGGTAGCAAGACAGTTTGCATTGTAGTTTGATGGTAAGAAAACTAAGGTTGGGGATTTGGAGTTTGAAGTGACTGAATCCTCCATCTCAACTGCAGCAGGGATCCCCATTACAGGTCAAAGGTGGTTCAAATCCATGGCTTTGAGTTCAGCTTATGAAAAAGATCTCTTCAAACCTAAATATCAAGCCAATGACCTGTCCAAAAGTATTCCAAGGAGCCAATTGATTGAACGATTTGACAGACTAGTGAAGATCATACAGAGATATTTTACTTGTGAAGGAAGATTCAACACATTATACTAGTACCATATAAGATTGTTTCTACATTTTACTGGTAAGGTTGAGATGAATATTCCTTATTACTTGTTGAGGAGTATAGGTAAGATGTCAAACATGATACAATCCAAATATAAAGATGTGGATTCTAGCCTTTTCCACTCTAGATTAATTAGAATGCTAGTATCTGAGTAATTGGGCAAGAAAGATATTTCATGGGAGAATTTTGTGGTTACCTCTCATTTTAAGTTGGATCTATCACCCACTCCTCAATCAAAGAAGGCAAGTTCTTTGTCACCTACCAATGCTACCAAAGCAGGGACCAGTAGGAAGAGAAAGGGAAAAGCCCATGTTCAAGTGTCAAAGTTCAACAAGCAGGTCTTTGAAGCTAAGGAGGAAGTATGTCCTTCTCCACACAGAGATTTTTCACCACCTCCTCCACCAGGGTTAGAAGAGGTGCCTCCTTCTACCAAAGTTACATATAAGAGAGGGAATAAGATTCTCTTTTCCCCTTCTCCTCCAGCAGTCAAAATCAAAGGTAAAAGACCTTTCACAAGGTCATCAATTCATAAGGAGGATTATAGAGAGCAATCCTTACCAGAGATCCCTATTCAAAATAAGAAGGGGAAGAATATTAAAAAGCCTGTAGAGGAGAAATTAGAAACCCTTGTACAAAAGAAGAAGGGTAAAGGTGCTAAAGGACCTTTGGAGAAGAGAGATGAGACCTCTGAGAAAGGCATTGAGAAGCCTATCGAAAGAAAACAAGAATCCCTTGTACAGAAAGGTAAAGGTACTAAAAGACCTTTGAAGAGAAAAGAGGAAACCCTTGTAAAACACTTCGAGGAGCCTGTGGTAAGAAATGAAGAAAATACTGTGCAGAGAAAGAAGGGTAAAATTAAGGCCACTGAGAAACCTGATGAGGTGGAAAAAACACTTCCCATGCAGGAGGAAGAGGATTATGAGGAAAAGCCTATTAATACTGAGCATGCCACTGTCCCTCTTGATAGTCAGACCTACAAAAGACTTATCAAGAAGATTAGAGATGGAAGGAGAGAAATATCTCGTATTAAAGTAGAAGACAATGTCCACTTGGCTTAGATGGAAGAGCTCATGGTTGGCTACAATCATACCCTTGACTTGGCAAGGTTTGCAGCAAGAAAAGATCTGTTCCTTCATAAACAACTGAAGAATCTTACAGAAAAAACAAAGGCTTTCAGTCTCAGAACAAGAAGTTAAAGGCAAAGCTAAAACACTTTCAAGATGAGGTAGGCCAAAGGAATTTATAGGTGTTGGTTGAAGCTTCCATTTAGGATGATAAACCAACAACTAAGGAGAGCAAAACTACGCAGAAGAAGCTTGCCAATGCTAGGAAAAAGAAGTCTACTGTGCCAATTGAATATCCTCTTTCTACTAGAAAGAGTGTGAGGCTAAGTGTTAAAATGAAAAAATAGCTGGTAATGGTAAGCCCCATTTTTTAGAATTGTTCCTTTTTGGGAGGGTTAACTGATATGCACATACTAGTTGTGCCATCTATATAGGCTTCTAGACGTTTAGCTGTATGGATTTTGAGTTTTTGCTAAGTGATAACTTCAGTGGTAAAAGGAACTACCTATGGTATGGTCAAGGAACCTAAGTAAAATGGTTCTATCATCATGAAAGGACACACACTGCTCTGTACATATTCAAGATTGAAAGGTGCTATGTTTTGGCAATGTTACCCAAACCTGTATGCATATGCAGCGTAAGTGATTCTACGTAAAGGTGCTGCGTAATATTCCACAGAGAATAGAATCGGCATATGGGTGCAACACAGTGGCGCTACCCACAGGCGCTGCGTAATATTTGGCAGGGAGTAGGTTTACACATAGGCACAACACAGGGGCGCTACCTAATATTTCAACAGAGGACCAATGTTGGCGCATATATGCAACACCGTGGAGTTACCTACAGGTGCTAACTTCTCTCCTTGTTTCGTTTTAGTGTGCGCTACCTAGAGTTTCTACCCAAGGAAGTTTCCAGCAAACACCAGGAATCTAGGAGGACTAGGCCAACAACTTTTGGATAAGTTGATGATGGAGAAAGTTATAGAAATAACAGCTGGCATTTTGAGGACAACTACAGTCTCCAAAAGGACACATTGCAAAACATGAGCTGAGAAGAAAAAGAGGATCAAAGCAGTTAGAAGCATGATTGTATTAGTCACCAGCATTTCCCTGTTTTATAGCATAGGCTGTTATTCTTGTTGTTAGAACAAATAAATGTTTAGATATTTTCAAGGGAAATAGGCCAGCTCGTACCTCCATCTATTGCCTCCCTTTCTTGTTATAAATATATAGATCAATTTCTTTAGTAGGTTCGGATGGTTGAGCAAGGCTCCCTTTACTTGTAATATTTTGATGAAGTGACTATGATCTAGTGATGTATTGGACTTAAGACTTTTTGGCTAATAGAAATCATCTTCTCTTTCAGTCTATTTGCTTCTGATGTTAAATGTTCATGCTTTGAATGATTCACATGAATTATTGTGGTGATGTTATGGTGGATGTTTGATCATTATATTATCATGATGTTTATTTATCTTCCTTAGTTTCTGATGTTAAGAAGATCTTGTGATTAGAAACTTTCTTCCTTAGACTTTTGTAGACCTGATGTTTGCAACAGTCCCTACACTTCTCTCACTCAAGTCTTCCCTCTATTCATACTTACTCCAAAACTACTCATAGAAGTTATCCAAGACCTTAATTGCTGGTGCATGCTAGCCCTGTTGTCCGAGTTAGAACATTACCATTTGAGTCCTTTTCCATTTGACCCTTTAAAACACTATTTCATTCACGTATAACTTTATGGGTATTGGGCTTGCCTTCCATGCAATCTGAAGGTGACTCCTAGTGCTAACATTATTGACGCCATTGTTGGGGACGATTTGAATACTTTTACCTCGGATTAAAACGACACAGTATTATAGTTCTAAAGGTGCATTAGAACTCAGTATTTCAAAGATTGCATACTGCACCTGGTGACTCCATTGTTTCACCTCTGGCACCTAAAGGAAGACATACGAGATCAAATCCACAACTACCTTTGGTACCACCTGAGGCTGATCCAGAGAACATAATCAAGAAGGGAAAAGCTTCCCAATTTATTTTTTTTTGTTGCTGCTACAAGTGCTTCTGGTCAGTTGCCTGATTCTACTCTTGATACTCCAGCTATATTATCAAGTAAGATTCCTTTATCTTCTACTGAAGTATCTAAAAATATTGATTTTGAAGAGTTTCCTGTTGAATACTCTTCCTTTGAGACTGAATTGAAAGAGGAAAACATTGATATATTTTCTTCCCCTAATATTGAGAAGTGTTTCAGTCTTGATAGTTTTGAAGATTTCCCTACTTTAGGTTTTGCTACACCTCTTTTTGTTAAAAATTTTGCTGGAAGAGAAGTAGGAACTTCATCCCCATCTCAAACCTTACCATCCTCTTCAAAAAATCAGTCTTCTATTATGAAATCTGAAACCCCCCTTCATCTGTTCTTTCCTCTCCTAATCTACATACAATCAAGTCTCCTTCTCCTTCTTGTTCACCAAGAATCCAAAATCAAATGGCAGTTGTTAACCCCCCTACTAATAGGATGGATGCCATAGTGGTTGCAAGATATGATCCTCTACTTTTACCTCAGCCACTGAATGATCTCCCCCCTGGAGATTATTTGAAATACATGCCTAAGTTCACAGGAGAAGAAGATGTAACAGCTGAGGAACATATTGTTGCTTTGAAAAGCTATGAAGATAACCAAAATATTGAAAATGAAGATGTTTGGATGAGGGTTTTCATCCAAAGCCTGTTTGGTGAGGCTAGGAAGTGGTTCAGGGGTCTGGCCCCTGGATCAATTACTGGTATTGATGCATTGGATGAAGCCTTATTGAGGCATTGGGGTGACAAAAAGGATTTTTTGTACTACATCACCGAATTTGGATCTTTGAAAAGGAAAGAAGGACAGTCTGTCTCTGACTTTTCTAAAAGATTTAACAAAATGTACAAGAAGATCCCTGATGAGATCAATTCCACTGAAACCATGGAAAAAATCACTTATGCCAGTGATTTTGACTACAAATTTTGCCTCGTTTTGAGAGAAAGAATGTCACCTTCTTTGGTTCATATGAAAGATGTTGCCTTAGAGGTAGAATCCAACATAATGGCATCAGATAAACTCAGGGGGAAATCTGATAGGGATAGGAGAAAAAACAAATCTGAAGCTTCAACTTCTGATTCTTTTGTTGTCCATTCTCAAGTAGATGAGATGACCAAATTAGTAAAATCTCTCTCCACTGAAATTGAGAACTTAAAATCAAAAGGGAAACAAACATATAGAAATTCTCAAAACAATGATAACAAAGGTAACTACAGGAGACCAAATAATGCTCCCCAAATCTTTCCTAGGGATCCTAGAAACAGAGAGAGAGAGAGATGATCAAAGGGTACAAGCTCCTTTGCAAAATAAATTAGTGGCAGATGAAGAAGAAGAGGAGGTTGAAGCTAATCCTGAGATTCATTGTTTAGGTGAAACTTCCCCATGCCCACACTTGACTCAATCCTCTTATGAGAAATCTTTAATGGATATTCAAATGAATGAGTTAAGCAAGAGAGAGAAATAAAAGGAAAATCCTTGTATATATAATCTGAGATCTAAGAAGAATGTAGAAAAAACTGATGCCCCTAATCAGCCTGTTCAAAAAGAAGATTTTGTCAAGGCTGTGACAGTGAGCAGCAAGGAAAAAGACTCTCAAAACCCACAAGTTCTAATCAGATATCCTCATCCTGAAACCAAAGAGGTCTTGAAGCCTTCCCCTTCCTTCAGTTTTGAGAATGAGATCCAGAAAATAAAGATCCCTGTACCTTTTTTGGAATTGATAAAAAATGAGGATTTAAAAAAATATTTATCCAAAATGTTACAACCAGAATAATCTCCAAATGCCACTAATTCCATAAATCTGCAAGATGAAAAACCAGTAGTGATTTTAGGTCCTTTGATAGAAGATAGAGATGACTCATCCCCACCTTTCTATACTTCACTAAATATACATGATAAGGTGCTACACAATTGTCTTATGGATTAAGGGGCATCCCACAATCTTATGCCAAAATCTGTTATGGATGAACTTGGGTTAAAGGTCAAAAAGACCTATCATGACTTATATTCTTTTGAATCCAGAAAAGTCAAATGTCTTGGAGTCATTAAGGATATGGTGGTGACCTTATTTCAGCTGTCCAAGAAGAGTATACTTATGGATATCATAGTTGTTGATGTTCCCCCCAAGTTTGGTATTCTCTTGTCAAGATCCTGGATAAAAAGACTTGGGGGAACCTTGCATATGGATCTCTCTTATGCTACTATTCATGTTTTTGAGGGAGAGCATAGAATAATTTACAGGGAAGCTCAATTGGCTTACATCATTAGTGTTGAAGCAAACCCCACCAATCACCCTATTTTTGCTTTTGATACAGATCTAGGATCTAGTATTTTTCAACTCATCGATGCCCCGGAAGCCCCTTTAGAAATCAGAAAAAAGTCCATCAACTTTTCTGAAGAGCCTCCTCTAACTACTTCTGTCTGGAATATTTTCTTTGTGGAGCCTCTTCCAAGGAAGGTGCTAGTGCTGGGGTGATCTTTATCTCACCAACTCAAGAAACTATATCTTTGTCATATAAACTAGAATTTGAGACTACTAATAATGTGGCAGAGTATGAGGCTCTTGTCTTGGGTTTGAGGGAAACAAAATACATTGGGATAGAGGAGCAGTCAGTATTTGGGGATGCTGAATTGATAGTCCATCAAATTAAAAATCTTTATCAAACAAAGCATCCTAGGCTTAGATCTTACAGAAATGAAGTATGGGATTTAGTGGACAGTTTTTTCTCTATTTTTAATATATCATTCATTCCTAGAGAAGAGAATATTGTGGCTAATTATTTGGCTGTATCAACAAGCAACTTCAGAATTCCTATACCACCAAAAATCAAGTATGATGTAGAATTCAAATACAGGCCTTCTATACTGGACAATGTAAAATATTAGAAGGTGTTCGAAGATGATTTAGAACTTAAAATTTTTCTTAAGACTGTTGATGAATTTTCTGCATTGCACATTGATCAGGATCATGATCCAGAAATCACTCCTCATGCTGATGTTTTCCTCAATAAAATTGCTAATCATCATATTGTGAAACTGCCTAGCAATCATATACCAAAGGGACTGGTTCCTTTGGAAAGATTATTTGATGGGAATGATGTGGCATTGAAAGGGAAGGTATCCATTGATGATGCTGATATCACTGAGTGCAATGTGGGCACTGAAAAGGATCCAAAATACGTCAAACTGTCAAGCAACCTATCAGAAAAGAAGAGGGCATAATACATTAAGTTGTTGAAAGAATTTGTTGATGTATTCGATTGGACTTATGAAGATCTCAAAACTTATGACACAAGCATAATAGAGCACAAGATCCCATTACAAGAAAACACCAAAAAATTCAGGTAAAAGTTGAGGCATATCAATCCTATGTTGTTGCCTGTCATACTCTGCCACATTATTAGTAGTCTCAAATTCTAGTTTATATGACAAAGATAATTCTAGTTCATCTAAAATCTTCTTAACTAAAAAATTATCATTCCTTTGAGGTATTCTGAATGGGTAGCCAATTTGGTCCTAGTAAGAAAAAAGAGTGGGGAAATCAGACTTTCTGTTGATTTCTGAAATCTGAACAGAAGCTCAAAGAAGGATAATTATCCTTTACCCAAGATGGAGCACATATTACAGAAGGTGGCAGAAGCAACCAGGATGTCTATGGTTGATGGATTTTTTGGATACAATTAGGTATATGTTTTGCTAGAAGACAGGGAGAAGACGACCTTCACCACTTCGTAGGGGACATTTATGTACGCCAAGATGCCCTTTGGTTTGATGAACGCAGGAGCAACTTTTCAGCGAGCTATGGACATAGAATTTATTGGAGAAAAGGATAAGTTTGTTGTTATCTATTTGGATGACATAACTGTGTATTCTCAGTCTGATAAGGAACATTGTGATCATTTAAGAAAGGTTTTCTTGAAATGCAGAAAAATTTATCCTCTCTTTGAATATGAAAAAATCATTGTTTGCCATGAAAGGAGGAAAATTATTGGGGCATATCGTGTCAGCTGAAGGAATAAGGATTGATTCCAGCAAGATTGAGGCTATAAAAACTTTGTCACTCCCTATATCTAAAAAAGAGGTACAATCTTTTCTGGGAAAAATCAACTTTTTGAGAAGATTTGTGTCAAATTTTGCTAAGTTAGTTAAGTATGTCACAACCATGCTGAGGAAGGATAGTGAAATCAAATGGACTTCTGAAGCCCGTGATTCTTTTGATCAAATAAAGAAAGCCTTGATAGAAGCCATGGTTCTTGTGCGTCCTAACTACTCAAGGACTTTCTTGTTTTTTCGTTTGCCTCTTTTGATACAGTAGTAGTATTCCTATTGCAGAAGAATGTTGAAGGCTTAGAGCAACCCATTGCCTTTTTTAGTAGGGCATTGAGAGATGCTGAACTAAAGTATGACATTATGGACAAACAAGCCTATGCATTGGTTAAATCTCTTAAGTCCTTCAGAGTTTATGTTTTTCATTCAAGATTTATTGCTTATGTCCCATCAGTTGCTGTAAAAGAAATTCTTATTCATCCTGATATAGACGGAAAAAGAAGTAAGTGGATTGCTAAACTATTTAAATTTGATTTGGAGATTAGGCCCACAAAATTGGTTAAAGGACAGGGTTTGGCCAAGCTCTTGGCTGAATCAAATTGCTCAACACTGGGGGTGAATTTCATTCACTCATGTTCAGAAAATAAACATGCTGAGATGAATGATAAAGGCCCTCAATTCATTTCTACATTGAAAGATTGCAACTGGTACAAAGACATTATATTTTTTCTACAAAATTTACAGCCCCCAAGTGGTATGGAAAGGAACAAGGTGAGGTCCTTAAAAATCAATCAATAAAGTACTGCTTTGTTGATCAAATTTTGTATTGGAAGGATCCATTAGGAGTGCTTTTGAGATGCCTGGATCCCCAAGAAGCCCAAAATATTATGTCTGATTTTCATGAGAGTTTATGTGGGGGGAATCATTATTGGAGAACCACGTCATACAAGATCCTCAGAGATTGGTACTTCTAGCCCAGTTTGTTTTCGGATGTTTGTGCTAAGATCAATGCATGTTCTAAGTGTCAGAAGTTTTTCGGAAAGCAACAACTTAAGTCTTTGCCATTAAAGCCTGTGGCATCCTCATGACCCTTCCAGCAATGGGGCCTAGATTTTATCAGGGAAATCCATCCCACTTCCAGTTGTCAACATAGATGGATATTGACTGCTACATATTACTTTACTAAATGGATCGAAGCTATTACCACAAGGAATGCTTCACATAGAGTGATCATTGGTTTCTTGGAAGACATCATAGCAAGGTTTGGGTGTCCTGATAGAATCATCACTGATAATGTTGCGTCATTCAAGGCTGAACCATTAATTCAGTTCTGTGAAAAGTTTGGGATCACTTTGATTCATTCTACCCCTTACTATCCACAGAGAAACGAGCTTGCAGAATCCTCAAACAAAAGCATTATAAAGATTATTAAAAAGATGTTAGAGGATAACAAAAAGGCATGGGATTCAAAACTCAAATTTGCTCTATGGGTTGGCAAAGTTACAATGAAAAGATCCTTGGGACTTTCCCCTTTCCAGCTGGTATATGGAATTGAGGAAGTTTTTCCTTCTTAGCTTGCATTACCTGTGGAGAAATTCTTCCAGGATTATCAAGGGGAACCTGATCATATAATCAGAAGGATTCAATAGTTGGTTGAAGTGCAACAGACCTGGGAGCAGATTGTAGACAAAGCAACTGACCATCAACTAAAGATCAAGTAGGCTTTCGACAAAAAGGTGAACAAAGAGGACTTTCAATTGGGTGACCTGGTGCTCAAATGGGATGCACTGAAGCATGATAAAGGAAAACACGGTAAATTTGAAGCTTTATGGATGGGTCCTTTCAAAATCTCTGAGGTATTCTCTAATGACACTTTCAAGTTGCAGAATATGGAGAATGAAGAGGTTTTTTGTGGCCCTATCAATGGGCATTTCCTGAAAAAAAGTACTTTTCTTGAGCCTTGAGTGGCTCTTCATGTCATTGTAAATATCATTCTCTTTTTATTTTTGTTTCAATAACTGACCCCATAGCCTTAGGATAAGGCACTAAATCTACTCATTCTTGGCACCCCACAGGGGGCATGCCATCCCCTGTGGAGCCAATGTTATCACACTAAATTTCCTTGGGTCTTTTTAGTGTGTTTTTAATCCTTTTTAAGCCTTAGTTTTTCTTTGTTTCTTTTTAAGGTCTCACCCCTTTAAAATTTATGATTGGTAGGACCCCTTGGATGATTAAAGTTTTTGAGTCTTAGCTCTATTTTGATCCTCAAATTGATTTTTGATCCCTAAACCATTCCTAGCTCATGTTTTACTTTGGTCCCCTTTATGATTTTCCCCCAGGTCGATACCTCCCATGATCAAGCTGATGTGACACACCTCTCTCCTGACGCATGACCTCACAAGCATGCCTCATTGTCCTCGCTTACCTATCTAATCATATTTTTGAATTGGAAGCACTGCCTACTCATCAGCCAGTTCCGTAGCGCCTGTCACGTTTATCATACCACCACCCCAAGTCATGATTTCCATGACCGATACCATATCCCTTGTTTTGAGTGCCATAAGTCAGTTAAAGTGCCTTCAAAAGATCTTGCATTTATGTTCCTTGATAACGGTTTCTAATTTTGAAAACTCAATAGTGTTGTGCTACGTGAATTCACCAGTTCTGATCAGGCGACCGCATGTCAACCAAATCTTACTACTGTGCAAGATTCCAGGGCCGAAGTTTCCTCTTTTTCATTCTAAGATTGCGTTGAAGAGCTCAACAGGTGTCTACTACGCAAGTATCCATTGTTACCTCCTCTATGTATTAATCCTCACAGGAAATTTGTGCTCGGTTTTTTTTTTTCTAAGTTTGCACAGCGGTAAAAGATTCATCTTTGTATGATATCCTCATCTCCTCTCTTTTTTATACTTATAAACCTCATATCCCGTATATGAGTCAGATTTCTATTGTCTTCCTTAGCCCTTTAAGTTGTAATCTTTAGACTAGTTTATCCTCTACGTATGTGTAGCGCTACCAAGAGGCGTTGCTTAACCTCTCGTTGTTTCCCCTGCCTCCTTTCATCTCGAAATTAAACATGTTACTCAGTTGCATAGGGTCAGCCTTGCATATTTGAAACCCCATTCAAAGTCTCCTGAGCATTACCAAACCTTTTAAGATCCCTCATTCTAAGTCATGGAGACCCCTAAATCGAAGAAGGCACATAAAGGAGGCAAGATAGTTAGGACAGAACCAGTGGACATGCTTCTTTTTAATAAAAAATCCATGGTAAGAGAGGCCTTTCAAAGAGTAGGGTGCCTTTTCTTCTTTTAAAACATGCAGAGAGGCCATCCAAAGGTAGCAAGACAATTTGCATTACAGTTTGATGGTAAGAAAACTAAGGTTGGGGATTTGGAGTTTGAAGTGACTGAAGCCTCCATATCAGCTGCAATAGGGATCCCCATTACATGTGAAAGGTGGTTCAAAGCCATGGATTTGAGTTCATCTTATGTAAAAAATCTCTTCAAACCTGAATATCAAGTCAATGACCTGTCCAAAAGTATGCCAAGGAGCCAATTGATTCAACAATTTGACAGATCACTGAAGATCATACAGAGATATTTTACTTGTGAAGGAAGATTCAACACATTATACCAGTACCATATAAGATTGTTGCTACATTTTACTGGTAAGGTTGAGATGAATATTCCTTATTACTTTTTGAGGAGTATAGGTAAGATGTCAAACATGATACAGGACAAATCTAAAGATGTGGATTCTAGCCTTTTCCACCCTGGATTAATCAGAATGCTAGTATTTGAGGAATTGGGTAAGAAAGATATTTCATAGGAGAATTTTGTGGTTACCTCTCATTTTAAGTTGGATCTAACACCCACTCCTCAATCACAGAGGGCAAGTTATTTATCACCTACCAGTGCTACCAAAGAAGGGACCAATAGGAAGAGAAAGGGTAGAGCCCATGTTCAAGTGTCAGAGGTCAACAAGTAGGTCATTGAATCTGAGGAGGAAATCTGTCCTTCTCCACATAAAGTTTCACCACCTCCTCCACCAGGGTTATAAGAGGTGCCTCCTTCTACCAAATTTACATATAAGAGAGGGAAGAAGCTTCTCTTTTCCCCTTCTCCTCCAGCAGTCGAAATCAAAGGTAAAATATCTTTCATAAGGTCATCAATTCCTAAGGAGGATTATAGAGAGCAGTCCTTACCAGAGATCCCTATTGAAAATAAGAAGGGGAAGAATATTGAAAAGCCTATAGAGGAGAAATTAGAAACCCTTGTACAAAAGAAGAAGGGTAAAGGTGCTAAAGGACCTTTGGAGAAGAGAGATGAGACCTCTGAGAAAGGCATTGAGAATCATGTCAAAAGAAAACAAGAATCCCTTGTACAGAAAGGTAAAGGTACTAAAAGACCTTTGGAGAGAAAATAGGAAACCCCTGTCAAAACACTTCGAGGAGCCTGTGGTAAGAAATGAAGAAACCACTGTGCAAAGAAAGAAGGGTAAAAGTAAGGCCATTGAGAAACCTGTTGAGGTGGACAAAACACTTTCCATGCAGGAGGAAGAGGAGTCTGATGAAAAGCTTATTAAGACTAAGCATGCCACTATCCCTCCTCATAGTCAGATCTACAAAAGACTTATCAAGTAGCTTAGAGATGTAAGGAAAGAAATAGCTCATCTTAAAGCAGAAGACAAGATCCACTTGGCTCAGATGGAAGAGATCATGGTTGGCTACAATCATACCCTTGACTTGGCAAGGTTTGCAGCAAGAAAGGCTCTGCCCCTTCATAAACAACTGAAGAATCTTACAGACGGAACATAGACTTTCAGTCTCAGAACCGAAAGTTAAAGGCAGAGTTGAAACACTTTCAAGATGAGGTAGCCCAAAGGAATTTACAGGTGTTGGTTGAAGCTGCCATTGAGGATTATAAACCAACAACTAAGGAGAGCACAACTACACAAAAGAAGCATGTCAATGCTAGGAAAAAGAAGTCTGTTGTGCCAATTGAAGATCCTCTTTCTACCAGAAAGAGTGTGAGGCTAAGTGTTAAAATGAAAAAATAGCTAGTAATGGTAAGCCCCATTTTTTAGAATTGTTCCTTTTTAGGTGGGTTAACTGATATGCACATACTAGTTGTGCCATCTATACAGGATTCTAGGCATTTAGCTATATGGATTTTGAGTTTTTGCTAAGTGATAACTTCACCCAGTGGTAAAAGGAACTACCTATGGTACGGTCAAGGAACCTAAGTAAAATGGTTATGTCATCATGAAAGGACACACACTGCTCTGTACATATTCAAGATTGAAAGGCGTTGTGTTTTGGCAATGCTACCCAAACTTGTATGCAGTTGTAGCATAAGTGACGTTACGTAAAGTCATTGCGTAATATTCCACAGAGAATAGAATTGACATACGGGTGCAACACAGTGGCGTTACCCCCAGGTGCTACGTAATATTTGGCAGGGAGCAGGTTTACACACAGGCACAACACAGGAGTGCTACCTACAGGAGTTACCTAATATTTCAACAGAGGACCAATGTTGGCGTATATATGCAGCACCATGGCGTTACCTACATGCGCTACCTTCTCTCCTTGTACTGTTTGACGATGTGCTACCCAAATTTTCTACCCAAGGAAGTTGCCAGCAAACACCAGGAATCTAGGAGGACTAGGCCAACAGCTTTTGGATAAGTTGATGATGGATAAAGTTACAGAAGTAGCAGCTAGCATTTTGAGGACAACTACAGGCTCCAAAAGGACACATGGAAAAACATGAGTTGAGCAGCAAAAGAGGATCAAAGCAGTTAGAAGCATGATTGGATTAGTCACTAACATTTCCCTGTTTTTTAGCATAGGTTGTTATTCTAGTTGTTAGAACAAATAAATGTTTAGAGATTTTCAAGGGAAACATGCCAGCTCGTACCTCCATCTATTGCCTCCATTTCTTGTTATAAATAGATAGATCAATTGCTTTAGTAGGTTCGAAAGGTTGAGCAAGGCTCCCTTTACTTTTAATATTTTGATGAAGTGACTATGATCTAGTGATGTACTGGACTTAAGACCTTTTGGCTAATAGAAATCAGCTTCTCTTTCAGTCTATTTGCTTCTGATGTTAAATGTTCATGCTTTGAATGATTCACATGAATTATTGTGGTGATGTTATGGTGGATGTTTGATCATTATATTATCATGATGTTTATTTAGCTTCCTTAGTTTCTTATGTCAAGAAGATCTTGTGATTAGAAACTTTCTTCCTTAGAATTTTGTAGACCTGATGTTTGCAGTAGTCCCTACACTCCTCTCACTCAAGTCTTCCCTCTATTCATACTTACTCCCAAACTACTCATAGAAGTTATCAAAGACCTTAATTTCTGGTGCATGCTAGCCCTGTTGTCTGAGTTAGAACATTACCATTTGAGTCCTTTTCCATTTGACCCTTTAAAACACTCTTTCATTCACGTATAACTTGATGGGAACTGGGCTTGCCTTCCATGCAATCTGAATGTGACTCCTAGTGCTAACACCACCATTACATGAGCTTAGATTTACTTAGGATAGACTCTAGTATTTTAGAGCAATTGTAAAATTTCCTTCATTCCTTGTTCCACCATGAGTTGTTTTGAAATTTGAAAAATAACACAAATTTATTGCAATCATAGTAATGGACCTATCACTTGATAAATGTCTGCAACAGATCCATTGATCTTTTGTTCACAATGAAGGTGTAACACGATACTAGCTGTTACAAAATAGTGTTTTCAATGTCTAAAGAATGAGAGCTAACTTGGCTATATTGATTGCTTAGAAAATCCATGCGATTTGAATTCCCTCATTGTGAGTCTCATGTAATCAAATAATTTAAAGGCGTTAATTTTTTCTAAAGATATATAATTAATAATATCGTTGATACACGACTTAATCTATGAATCCATAACTCTATCTTATGATTTTCGTTTGTGCCTTATTAAGACTTTCAAAGAACCATGATCTAACTCGTTTGTGCCTTGTTAAGACTTTCAAAGAACCATGAACTAACTGTCAAATTACAACACATAACATTGTTCTAATTTTACCAATATGATTCATAATTATTTGCTATGAGGAAACACACTGAGATGAAGGACCAGGTAAATACCTATCAATATGTACAGAAACCCTGGTAATTATTCACCGCCAAAGCCTCACGCAGCACCTTCCGAGCGGGTTGGGATAACCGTACCAAATTCTAATTTCTGTTGCTCTGAACAGGAGGCTCCACCACTAGCATCTATTGCCCTTTTTTTCATTCCATCGAGGGGAAATAAGCACGAAGATTCAAGATATTAAAGGTAAACTGGGCCTCGGGGAATTAGAGTTTTTTGGGATGGTATAAGGAATAACCTTTCACTCACTAGACTCTATAGTTCTCACGAACCAGACAAGTAACAAAGCTCTGATTTTAACCCAATGCATATATGGGCAGATTCCATACAATTTATACCAGGTGGGAGAGACAAAATGCTCTTAGAAATCCCCTTGTTCTTTGGAAATCAGGCAAAGTGAAGATTGTAGCTACCCAATTCCCATACCACAAAATCGACCATACCACAAAAGCAGGGTGAATTAAACCATAAACCCCAATTTTACCAAATGGCAGGGCGAAGAAGCTATCAGAAATTCCCATATTTCTAGAAGTTTGGCTAATGGAAGCTTCTCCCTCCAAATTTCATGGGCGAAATATAATTTTTTTTCCTCTATCCCTCCTAAAACCACAGGCTAACCTTGTAGACAATTTCCCCCCTAAAATAAATTATAGGCTAATGATATAAGTTTAAAAAAATCACTCTAATACAAAAAAATCGCCCAATAAAAAATTGGAGGCCCCTTAATTTCGCCCATGAGCGAAATTTCGCCCCTAAAATCATCTATGCTTCCACCTCTTATGAAAATCCTGCATCCCAACTCACACAAGAAAACTTGTCATAAGAAATTTTAGCAACATTTTAGTCATACAACAATAGGGTCCATACTCCTTCCTCACCATTCTTTTTATAAGAAATTTCACCTTGACACTTGTCATCGCATGAATGCATGCATGCATAATTTTTTTTAATAATTATTGGAGATATTATTCACCCTGAACACATGTCACTCTTCCCTCAAGTTGAACATGTTTTATTTATTTTTAATTTAAATAAATTTGAATTTTTTCTCACCTCCTCAATTTGGAGTTTGATTAAGACTCTTCTCCTAGTTAGGTTTTAGAGTCTAGTTTAACTTAGGACTATAACTCTAAGTTGACACCACACTTCCTCATGAAATAATTTCTTTTAATTAAAAATATTTTTATTAATTTCATGCACACATTGTGCACATGTCTTAAATTTTATTCTCCCTTTTCTAGATTTTATTTAGTCTAATTTCCCCTTAGACCCATTTCTATCAAATTTATTTAGGTATAACAATTAGACTTAGATTTATTATATTCCAGTTCACTAATTAATATAAAATTTATGTTCTCTTTTCTAATCAGTTTTAATTATTCATTTTATTTTCTAAGTCTTCTAAATTTTTATCAACTTATTAATTTCATTCATGTGACATGCCCTTCAAGACGCACAGATGTTCTCCAAGGGTGTCACTCGTCATTCTTTCTATTTTTCACTTTGACTTAGTTTGGAAGTTGTGTGACGCTTGGATTCAATGATCCACTTTTCGACCTTGTGTGAGACTAAGGACTTACTGAGGAATAAGGAACCCACCTTATTGTGTGTCCCTCATAAATCCTCGTGAGAGACTGTCTCGGTCTTCCCTCACGACATCGTGACCCTCTCAGGAACAAGGTAGTCGTTAACCTTCAATTCATGTCAAGACGAGAGTTCTATTAGGTTGTGACAGGGACATTGCCACACCTCTCCCTAATCTATCTGATATTTGTGTATGACCCCTTTACTCCATATGTGAGTTGGATTATAAAGTGTCACCATGCCTGCATCCATTGACAAAATAATATTAATAAATCTTATACATGAAATCCATAACTGAAATCATCATCATATCACATGCGTAATAGAATCAAGTACTCATAATCAAAGTGAATAGTCCACTATCTAACTCTATCTAGAGTCCAAGGAATTATGTCGATTCTATCAAAATCCTCTTGGTGTCATGTTTTATGCACACTTAGGAAACCTCATCATAATACCTCTCAATGATATTCATCAATATTAATAGCATATCAAATTCAGTACTCAATTATAACATAAATTTTAACTCATAAAACAAATTAGATAATCATAAAGTACTATGTTTAGCCTGATCACTGACACTCAAGTGTCCTCAAAGAATAATCTTTGTTATGAAAATGTGGTTAGTGAAAACTGGATGTTACAATTTTATTAATCATTCTCAATGATACAAGTCGATACAATAATTGTCGATCTCAAAGTTTGAGTGATAATGGTTTGCATATCAATATCATACTACACATTCTTACATTGCATTTCTCAATCATCCATTTAAATACAACATTATTTCCAAATATACGCAAAATGAATCTGATCAAATCCATGTTTTCACGTATAGGGTTCATCGTTTACATGGAGGAAATCGCAACAGGAGATACAATTAAAACCAAAGGACACAAATATAACTTGAATTCGTTCATGAGATATTCTCATGACATGAAATGAATGAAAATATCTCCTAATTTCATCCTTGATCTAATTTCTTTTTGGCGTGTCAATCTAGAATAGGGTTGACCATGATATTTGACTACAACTAGTACCCTTCTTTACTCATTCTAGAACTGATGCAAAGAGCTTAAAATTATGTCGAAATTGTTATGGAGAGTGATCCGAATTTTATGAGCAGAATGAAATGAATATAGATTATTAACAGGTGTTTAACACAAAATAACATAGATACAGTAAAACTGGTTTTCTATTCAATAACGAAATAAGTTGAAACTGTAAAATGCAACGAAAACAAGCTTGTTGGAATGGTGGCGGCTTATATCTGAGAAGAGATGTGACAGCAGTGCACATTCGCAAGAATAAGGTTACAATGAGGCTCTGAAGGCCTTTTTACAATAAGAAAGAATGCCCAAAATCCTAGACATCCAAAAGTCATGAAGCACCAAAAGTCATGTGGGCATCAACTTCCCGGGGTCATAACTTTTGCATACGATCTTCGTTTTAGGCGTGTGATAGCCCGTTGGAAAGGTATCATCGAGGAGATTAATTTTGGGGGATAAATAATGCCTTTGGATATAATTGAATAGCTTGATACCTAAAAACCTTCATTTAGGCCCTCAAAATGGCCCCGGAAGTCAAAACTGCTAAAAATAGTAAATTGCCAAAAATGTCAGAAAACTGTTTTGAGCCAGTTGGAAAAGGTGGGTGGCCATCGATATCCATATGGATCAATCCTTCCTTCTTAGGAATCAATGGTATCCATTGCATTGAGGTCCCCCATTAGATGAGGAATTTTCTGCTGAATTTGGTCCCGGGTGAGCCACTTGCCTTGGTGCAGGAACTGCCCTGCTTTGACGACTCGATAAAGATGGATCCTTTGTTGTTGAGTGCCCTTGATCTATCTGTCCACAATATGACGATTGGATTCCTATTGTATGCATTCGAGTTTGAGCTCTATTCGTGTCAGCTGTTCTGCTACTTCTGAGGTGTCCAATAATGGTGGGAAATAAGGGCGAAGGAGATCCACGTTGAAAACTGGGTGCAGGCCAAGGAAAGGAGGAATGTTGAGCTTAAAAGAATCATCCCCCATGGCCTTGGTGATAGTGTATGGTCCATAATGGAGTGGGAGAAGCTTCCGATGGGGTCTTGTAAGGCGTTCTTTCTCCAAGTGCAACCAAACTTTGTCGCCCACCTGAAACTTATGCGGCACCCGATGTTGATCATGGCGCTATTTGTACTTGTCATTGGACTTCTGTAGGATATCCTAAACCTGTTGGAAGATGTGTTGGATCCTCTCAATGAACTGGGTGGCTTTGTCAGCTTCAGTTGGAGCAGGAGATGAGTCAGTCAAGGTGACCGCAAGGGGAAGTGCAACATCTATGGGACCCAATGGTTGGAATCCCAACCCCACTTGAAAGGGGTTATGGTCGGCTGAACTATGCAAGGCTCGGTTGTAGCTATGTTGGACATAGGGAGGGCTCTCATCCCATGTGTGAGGGTTCTTTGAATTATACATGCGAAGGATATGCACAATCATTCAATTTACAACCTCGGTTTGGCCATCTATCTGGGGGTAGAAGGCCGTGGATTTGGTGAGCTTGGTGTCTAGCAGTGACCAGAGGCTTGACCAGAATGTGCTAAGAAATCGACTATCTCGATATGAGACAATGGTTTGTGGGATTCCAAAATGTACCCAGACTCGTTCAAAGAAGAGCTTGGCAGTGGCCTCTGCTGTGATGCTCTTCTTGCAGGCAACTAGAATCGCCATCTTAGAAAAGCGATCAACAACCACAAAAACACAGTCATTTCCCCGCTTGGTGGATGGAAGGATCGACATGTAGTCCATTGAGATGGATTCCCATGGCCTATCAGGAGTAGGAAGAGGGGTGTACAGGCCTTGTTTCTTAGTGGTCGGTTTGGCAATAGAGCAGGTAGTGTAGGACCTGATATACTTGTTGACCTCCTATCAAAGTTTCGGCCAGTAGAAATGTTTCTGTAGCATCACCATTGTATTTTCGACACCGAAGTGTCCTACCACCCGACTGTAGTGGGTTTCCCAGATCAGCTTCGCTCGCTCACTTGATGGAACACAGATATGGCCCAGACGACACAACAACCCATCCTGAAGATGGAAATTATTGACAACTGCATTTGCACCCAAAATTTGGTAGGTGGTGGCGAAGTCAGGGTCTGTCTCATAGATTTAGGGCCATCTAGATGTCTCATGGCTGCAAGAGTCTAGAACCGTGGTGAGTGCCATGACTGGCAGTCTGCTGAGGCAATCATCGAAGCGATTGGTGCTTCCTGTTTATACTTGATGTTGAGGTGGAATTGCTGCAAGTATGTGGACCACTTTTGATGGTGGTCATTCTACAATTTTCCCTGTGTATGCATGAACTACAGTGGCTTATGATCAGTGTGGATGACTGTCTCCTTCCCAAGAATGTAATGTCTCCACTGGCGGCATGCTTGCACAATGGAGTACATTTCTTTGTCATAAGTAGGGTACTTACGGACAATATCTGACAATGTCTCACTATGATAGGCCACGGGGTGGCCATGCTGAGTGAGAACGACACCCACAACATTGTCTGAATCATTTGTCTCCATCTCAAAGGGATGTTGCAGGTCTGGTAGTGAAATTACTGGGGCTGAGCACAAGCGCTGCTTCAAATCATCGAATGCTTGTTGTTGGGACTGACCCCATGTAAATTTCGCCTTACCACCACCCCTGTTTATTTGGCTGAGGGCCCATGTAATATGGGAGAAACCCAACATGAACCTACGGTAGAAATTATCAAGTCCCAAGAAGCTCTAAGGCTCAGTGAGTGTTGTTGGGGCTAGCCAGTCACGGATGACTTAGATGTTGGATGGATCCACATGTACGCCATGATGATCAATGATGTAGCCCAGGTAATGGACCCTGTCCATGCAGAAGGAGCATTTTTCCAGGTTGGCGTATAGCTTGTGCTGCCTCAGGGTGTGCAGAACCTGCTGAATATGTTGTAAGTGTTTAGCCAATGTCTTGCTGTAAATTAGAATGTCATCCAGATACACCACTACAAAAGTGTTGGTGAATGGTCGCAGGATATCGTCCATCATCCTCATGAAAGTGGATGGAGCATTTGTCAAACCAAAGGGCATGACCAACCATTCAAAAATTCCTTCCTTTGACTTGAAGGCAGTCTTCCATACATATGTATGTTCTATCGGGACCTGGTGGTAGCCAGACTTCAGATCAATCTTACTGAAGCATTTGGCCCTCGTGAGTTGATCAAGGAGGTCATTGATTCGGGGAATCGGGCGCCGGTTTCTGACAGTGGTTTTATTCAAAGCCTGGTAATCAATACAGAGTCGCCATGTTCCATCTTTCTTATGTACCAGCACGATTGGGCTCTCGCAAGGTGATGAGCTGGGGCGGATGTGCCCCTTGTGGAGCAGTTCTTGGATCTGTCACTTGATCTCCTCATTCTCTAGCAAAGAGAAACGATACACTGGCCCATTGGGCAGTGGTGCACCCGAGGTTAGATTGATGGGGTGCTTGACCTGGCAGTGCAGAGGTACCCCTGTAGGTGAGGAGAATATATATGAGTATTCATCCACGACCTTATCTACTTTCTTTTGCTGTGTGGAGAGGTCGACCGCAGAGACCCTTGATGTGGCTGCAATCTTTCGCTTATTCTGAGAGCGAATCACGAAGAAGACAAACTTCCCCATCTGAGAGATGACCTTCCTGCATTGCTTAGCAGAGATCAAGGAAATAACACTAGGTGGGATTGCCTCAAGTATCCTATACAATTTCCTATTCAAAGTAATAATAACACTACGAGGCCTAGACTCATATACAACATGACATTTCCATAAATAAGGTTGGCCCAAAAGAACATCACAAACTTCGAGAGGAGCAACATAACACAATACCTCGTCTTTGAAGGGCTTGATGTCGTACAACAATTCACACTGTTGGCTGACACGGAGATCACTTCCTTGGCCAAGCCATCCAATGGTGTAGGGTTGTGGGTGCAGTGTTGTTGGCAGGGCCAACCGCTTGATGACCTCTGTTGAGATGAGGTTCTTCTGGCTACCGCTATCAATGATGAAGTGTGGGAGGGTGCCTTTTACCCACATCTGTGAATGGAAGAGGTGCTCTCCTTCTTATGGCTCATCTGGTTCACCAGGTTGGAGCTTGGTGGTAGCAACGGTGGCACTGGGTTCTGCGTCAATGATTCGTCTTCCCCTTTCTGGTTATGTCTTAGAGTCAGAATCTACATCTTATTCAGAGGCTTTCACTTCGACCACCAATGACTGCTTTGAGCAGTAGTCAGCAGTGTTATGCCAAGGGCTCTTATGGAAGTCGCACCACTTCCTACTATCTTTCTTTGTCTTTATGGTGTCCTTCTTTGGTTGTGGCTTGTACTGGTTGTCCTGATACTATCCTTCTTTGCTCTGTTCTTTGTTTGGTGGGTTGGGGCCACCCTTTACTGGCTTTTGTTGTGAGGGGTTCCCAGGCCCAAATTTCTGCATCTTTTGTTTGAGCTTCCGCTCGATTTTGACGACATATCGGTAGGCTGCGCCCAAGGATGAGATGTCCAAAAATTCCATTTCGGTCTATATGTATCTATGCGGAGCACCGCAATACTTGAGCACTAGATGTCACTCTGAATCTTTGATACCCAACTTGGTGCGCAAGGTATGGAAGATATTTGTGAAATCTAGCACTGCTTGGACTCTTTCTTGCTGCAGTGTGGTCCATTTGGTATACAGGTCATCATAACTTTCGACAGGGTAGTATTGTTCCTTAATAGAATCCCTAAAGGATTCCCAGGTATCCATGACTGAAAATAATGAGGTTTCCTTTGTTTCCTTTTGCTCACAGAAAGTTTCCCACCAATCTTTGACATGGGGAACGACTTTGAGGAGCACAAAAGTAATCTTTTCTCTATTCAAAAATTTATGAACGGAAAAATACCCTTATAGTAGATTCAACCACTTGTCTACAGCATCTGCATCTATCTGACCTTCAAATATAGGAATATCAAATTTTATTTGTACCTTGAAGGGGGCAGTGCCTCCGTTCGAAGAAGATGCGTCGCCTGTTGGTAGTCTCCAAAATATTTGCGCGAAACTATCCATCATCTCGTTCCTCTGTTGCATGAGGGCTTCCTCAATCAACAGTTTGATAGGATATCCTGTCCCATCATCTTTATTTTCTCCTACCATGGGAGGTCGCTTGGGCGTGTGAGAACTTCTTTCCTCAAGAGAAACAAGCTCGAGACCCAACTCTTTGTACTCCGACCTCGTTGGGGACATGCATTAAGACAACAAGGAGAAGACCACTCTGATACCACTGAACTGGATTTTATGAGAAGAATGAAATGAATACAGATTATTAACAGGTTCTAAAAACAAAATAACAGATATACAGTAAAATTGGTTTTCTATTCAATAACGAAATAAGCTGAAACTGTAAAATGTAGCAGAAACAAACTTGCTGGAATGGTGGCGGCTTATCTCTGAGAAGAGATGTGATGGTAGCATGCATTCGAAAGAAGAAAGTTACAATGAGGTTCTGAAGGCCTTTTTACAATAAGAAAGAATTCCCAAAACCCTAGACATCCAAAAACCTAACCCTAGGAGATGAAGCGCCAAAAGTCATGTGGGCCCCATTTGGGTAAGTTAGTACATCAACTTCTCGGGGTCGTAACTTTTGCATACGATCTCCGTTTTAGGCGTGTGATAGCCCATTGGAAAGGTATCATCGAGGAGATTAATTTTGGGGGATCAATTATGACTTCAACTATCATTAAGGAGATCTATACTGAAAAACCTTCATTTAGGCCCTCAAAATGGCCCCGGAAGTTAAAACTGCTAAAAATAGTAAATTGCCAAAAATGTAAGAAAACTGTTTTGAGCCAGTTGGAAAAGGTGGGTGGCCATTGATATCCATCTAGATTAGAGAGAACCCAGGTCTCAATTTTCCTTCTAAAATTTTGGAAGTATGATGAACAACGATGAGGGTTACCAGACCTCTATGTGGGTTACAATACCTGAGCTTAATAAACCATCGTTAGTAAAAAAACACACTTTTGATCATTCTAATTAATAAAAAATGACGGGGAAACACAAATAAACCAATAATATTACCTCATGAGCCTTTGAATGACCTTTATGACAAAAAGAGTGGAAATTATGGTGAAAGGAGTGGCTTTGATGGGTCAAAAAGGGGTTCACTGGCAGTGAAAATGACGTCGATTTGGAGATCCAAAATCTCCCCCACACCTATGGTTTTGTGTGTCCCCATGAAAACAAAACATGTAACCATAGGTGTAGTTGGTTCTTTGATAACAAAGTCCTCAAATTTTTATAAAATTTTATCAATTCTTCACTGGTCAAGAGGTAGTTTTGATAGAGATATTGACATTGGGTGTCTTTCTTCCCTTTGTTGCCTTGATTTTTCTTCCTAAGGACCTGGTATGAAATTGAAGGGTCTCAATATACCTGTGTTTATTCTCACCAAGCTTATGCAATTTTTCATTCTCTGTTGTTAACCTATCAGCTTCCCTTCGTAATTGAGCACATCTGTCCTTTAAGGTTGTATTCTCCTCTTTAGTATACTTATCCATAATTTTGAACTCTACAACCTCGACCTTCAATATATCAATGTGTTTATATTTCCTCTCTATCCTGGAAGAAATCGATCGGGAATCATGGGGTAAGTCCTCTTTCATAGGCTCATAGTAGGTTGTAGTATTGCCAATTTCATGAGGTACGAGTGTAGATGGCTCAGTAGAGTGAGGAGATGAACACACATGTATCTTAGGTTGAAAGGGTTATTTTTTAGTCTTTTTAGATAGTGGAACTGATAGATTAGGTGGTTTAATCTCACTTTGTTCATAAGGTGTAGGTTCAGGGTCCAAGAGAATTGTATTTTTCAGCAAGCAAGGAGTGTCAAGAATTGGGGTTTTAACACTTAATTTTTGTTTGGCCATACTCATCGTAACCCTAATAGGAATGACTAGTGAAACAAGGGTAGTGAAAATTGGTGCTATGGAGTGGTAATGGTTTGTGCGACATGATTGGTAATGGTTAGCACAACAGGGCCACGATGCTTCTTCTTCGAAAGAGCCTTCTCAGGGGTCTTATCAAGAATAGTGAATTCCTCATATCCATGGGAGCTGAGTCCTTCACTGCTATTTTTTATTATTGTCATCAAAAGGAGCATTGACATGTTCTCAGGGTATTTCCTCAACTGGGATTTTTCTAGCAACAAACCCAATCCAGGATAAGAATGCATCCCAATTATCTCCCCTCTTGTTTAATTTCTCAACATTTAATATTTTAATTAATCCATGGTTATATAGGATTTGATTTACAATCTTAATGTTTTCTTGCACATGCTTAGCCATCCTAGCTAGGATTTGACAAAGATAAAATGGAAAATTCAACTCTCTACCCACTTCAAAATGTAACAAAAGGTGGATATGGTAGATAGAAGTGACGACATAACATCCCTCACAGGCGATAACCTTATGAAGCACAAATAAGAGATTCCTCCAATTCTCTACAATCCATACTCTAGGAACCCCCTTTTTCCAATCCAAATTCTACCCCGTCGAGCACATGAATCGATCCCAGACCCCTTGCTCAACTTGTTTATTTTTTAACCATCACCTCCCTATTATCGAGAGTCTTATGGATCAATCCATTGTTTCCTCTGATATGGAAAGAATCAAGTCTTTCATACGAGCCGCACTGTTGTAAAATTCTTCTGCAAATGCCTCAGTTACAGAGGCATCATACTCCTAGAATTTCGTAAGAAATGGTAGCCAGCCTACGGTTTTGAGGAGAGGTTTACTAGAATTGTATTCAGGGTATGCTTCGATCTCTCTGAGTGACCATGGTTATTTTATTACCACATAGAGATTCTCCATACTATCGCAATTCATAACACAAGAGGATATGTAAGGGTACTATGTTTCGAGTGATTCACACTTCCAGCGAGGAATAAGGATTTTGGGAGTTTTGAGACAGAGTATGGGCGAATTCGAGCTTATTTCAAATCCTGGTAGTGATTCAAAATAAGTGGGGAAACTAAATGGGAAATGAGTATAGGTATTGGTCATTTTTTGTAATGATCGTGCATGAATGAAGCGATGATCTTGGGTGGAAAAGTAATCATGAAACAAAATGGTTAAGAGATCATATGTAAAAAGGGAAATGGATAAGGGTAATTTATATAGGTATGGGATATGGGTAGGCTATATGATGGTTAAGAGGGATATGGGGAGACTATAGGTTTATTAAGTGATATTATAGTATACATGGAATAGGATAAAAATATATGTTATATGAATGGGCTCATAAGTAAATACAAACTAAGTTACTTGTATTTTTAATAAACCATAAAAAACAAAAACTTTCCTTATTACCTCAAGTTTACCTAATGAGGCATGTTTGGAATGGAGAATAGAAAGGAAAACTAAGTTTGTTGTTGCATTATGTTGAGCTCATGAAATCATTGAATGCTTTGTTGCTAAACCCTGAATTTCCAAATGTTGATGTAGAAGAGATGGAGAAAATGATGACATGGTTGGTGTTTGATATTGATTATTTGCACAAATGGATGATTTTGTTGAGGTAGAACAGTGGAATAATGAAGAGAAGAACCCATATATTCATGGGAAACTCCAAACCCTTACTTATGGAACTGTTATCCTGTAAATGATGGACAATATTCAATCTGATAGGCTACAAGTCTTCTTATAACTGATACAGGGGTCTTGTAACTATAGAAGAAAGTGGCTACAATATTGTTCAATGGTTACCAGACTCGTTGTAACTTCTAAAATTATAAACGTTGAAGTTGTTGTTGAAAGGATGTGTGCTGAACATGAAATATATCAGGATTGAAAGTTGCTAATAATGGAAGAGAACTGAAAACATGAAAGCCAAGGAGATGAAAATTGAATCTGAACTAAACATGTCGAACTAGAAACTTCTAGAACAAGGAAATGAATTGTTGCAAGCTATTGTTGATACCATAAAATCTGAAAGTATTCAACCGCTACCCAAAACTGAGGTACAATTCTCATCATGTAGATAAATGTGTTGGTGTCGAACATGAAGATAAATCATTGGATTTATTTCAATTAAGGTATGTCATTAACCAATGTGAAGAAACTCACCTTTAATGATAATGAGCGCTAAAGTACCTTAATGCAGCTTGATAGATACAAATAGATATGTTGATTTCGAGTCATCTTCAAGATTCATCAATCAAGAGGCATTGATGAATCCCCATGATTGACAATAAAGAGGTCTACCATTAATGCATGCAGATTCCATGGGACTATGAAGTCTCTAACTTTGACCCCAGATAATGAGTTGGTGTCTATGGGGAAAGGTTTATCAAAAGGAGGGCCTTAAGGAATACCCCATCAACTGACGTGAGTGTAGAACAAATGATTTTGAAGGACCATAGTACAATATTACAAAAATATTACGTGTAGAACTTTATTGCGAAATTTATTCTCTGATGAATATTCTGACACAATAAAAATTAACTACAACGAAGATGGTTTCTAATTGTGGTGATAAGACAATAAGAATGGTTGTCCCAAGCTATGTAATGAGAAGTTTTTTCATAGACCTGATTCATATTTTGCTAACATTGTTATTAATATATTAGGAATAGAAAAACTCCCTCTTTTTGGGACAAACCAAACTTATATATCTTGAATTTAACAGTCTCCCTTTTGTTTGAGAAAAAACATAGGGGAACATTTTCCAACTAGTTGCCTAGTTTTCAAGAAAATTTCATGTCCAAATGCACCATAGAGCTGATATATATATATATA
>ML784255.1:232403-247488 GCA_009831015.1 Picea engelmannii
CTCTCAGTAATCCAACAATTGGTATCAGAGCAGGTTCCTTCAAAAATCATATAAAAATGGAATACCACAGTTTGATGGATAGAAGTATGTTTTCTGGAGTATAAGGATGAGGACATATGTACAGGCATAGGGATTTCAAGTTTGACAATCAATTGTAGATGGATACATAGCACCAACAGTTCCACCAACAAATGACAAAACAGTAAAACTTGGTGAGAATAATTCCAAAGCCACAAATGCACTTTTGAATGGTCTCAGTGATACGGTATTCACCAAAGCTGCACACTGTAAATCCGCTAAAGAGATTTGGGACAAGCTTCAAAATATTTATGAAGGAGATACAAAAGTCAAAGCAACAAAGCTTCAGACTTACAGAGGTCAATTCGAACAACTAAAAATGAAGGAAGATGAAGATATCGCAGCCTACTTCTTACGAGTCGATGAAACAATGAATGCAATCATAGGATTGGGAGAAGAAATTGAAGAATTTGTAATTGTTCAAAAGATACTAAGATCTCTTCCTATGAGATTCAACCCTAAGATATCAACACTAGAAGAAATATCGGATCTGGAATCAATAAGCATGGACGAACTACATGGAATCTTCACAGCATATGAAATGAGAACTGAGCAGGAAAATCCAGATGTAAAAGAAGCAGCCTCCAAGGCATCCAAAAGATCAAAGCAAAAGAAAAAGGAATAAGAAGAATATAGCAACAACGGTGACGCCTCGAAAGATGATGAAGAAGTGGCCAACTTTGTCAAAAGAATGAACAAGGGAACCAACGATAGGTATAGAGGTAAGATCCCTTTAATTTGTTTTAATTGTGATGGTATTGGTCATTTTGATAACAAATGTCCTCATGAGAAAAAGAGAAATGATGAAGGTTACTCAAAAGGAAAACACACATATAAAGGCAAAAGAACTACAAAGAAACTTTTCAAGAAAAGCTTATACACAAAAGAAGACATCTCATCATCAGATGAAGATGAAGTCAGTGACAATGAGATTGGAAGAGTTCTATTCATGGCAATAAAAGACTCTGACAAAGAAGACTCTGAAGAAGAATATGAAGAAGCCGAAGAAGAATGTGAAGAAGTCGAAGAAGAATGTGAAGAAGTCGAAGAAGAAATTGAAGAGGCAGAAGTTGAATATCGAGAAGAATTAATGTGTTCCATAGAAGTTATCAGAAGATAAAAGAAGAAAAACAAGAAACTACAAGCAGAACTAGACAAGAAAAATGACACTCGAGAACTAGAACAAATGATCACAAAATTGAAGGTTCAAATAGAAGAAGATAAAATAATTGAAGAAGCACTCAAAGAACAACTAGAAGTAAAGGAAAAGATCATTAGAAACTTGGAAGTAGAGGTTGTCACACTAAGAAATGATATTCAAAAGAAAAATATGCAGAATAGCTCAAAAGTTCTGGATGACATTATCAGCAGTCAAAAATCTCATCTTGACAAGTCTGGACTTGGATACAGTCAGACAAAAAAGGGATCAAGATCCAAAACAACAGAGAAAGAAACAAATCCAAAGAGCTATGCAGAAAAAATCAAAGAGGATTGGAAGATATACAATGAATATTACAGGGACACTCCTCCACCAAGAAGATTCAGATTTCAGAATCAACAACAGACAGATAGGCCTCAAGAATAAGAAGGATTCATAAGAGCACCTCATTTCAAAAGATTTTCAACTCCCAGGTATCAAACTATATTTTTTGGTTTATGTTATGCATGTAATAATTTTGGACATAAAGATGTGAATTGCAAAGCTAACAACAAGAACAATAACAACTTTGAGAGTTATACACAAAGGGATTATTCAAGGAGACCTAGTGACACACAAAGAAGAAGTTACAACAGGTTTGAATCTTTGAGCATTGAAGTGGAATGTTACAAATGTAATAATTTTGGACACGTGGCCAAGGATTGCAGAATGACAGTCCCTCCTAAAGAACCTCAACAGAATAACAACAGTCATAGACAAGAACCTCAGAAAACGACATGGATAAGAAAGCAAGATCAGTATAACAATGAAGAATGCACAGTCGCTCTACAATCTAAGAAGAAGAAACACGGTTGGTATGTTGATAATGGATGTTCAAAACACATGACAGGTGATAAAGACAAATTTCTTACATTACGAAAAGAAAAAAAATGGATCAGTCTCCTTCGAAAATGATAATTCATCCAAAATCATTGGAGAAGGCACAGTCTGAATTGGGAACAAGAATGAAAAGGCACAAAATGTTCTACTAGTAGAAGATATGAAACATAATCTTCTAAGTGTGAGTCAAATGTGTGACCAGGGTCATAAACTTACTTTTGATTTAGAAAAGTGTGAGATAAGAAAAGAAGGTTCAGGGAAATTGGTCGGTACAACTACAAGAACTTCAAACAACATATATGTGTTAACTGAAATTGGAAATGAAAAGTGTTGTCTAGGAAAGGAATATGAAAGTTGGCTATGGCATAGAAGAATGGGTCACATGCATTTTGATAACCTTGTCAAAGTCAGCAAAAGAGAAGTAGTCAGATAAATTCCCCAGATCACGAAACCAACCAACACTTTATGCAAGCATTATCAACAAGGAAAACAAACAAAGACCAGGTTCAAATCAAAGGAATATTCAACAACAAGACCACTGGAAATTGTGCACACTGATCTAGTTGGACCAACTACAACAAAGGGCTTAAAAGGTGAAAAATACTTTATGTTAATAGTTGATGATTATACAAGAATGACTGCAGTTTTCTTTCTCAAGAACAAGTCATAAGCTTTTGAAAACTTCAAGATCTACAAAGAAATGGTTGAAAATGAGATGGATTCAAGAATCAAATGTTTGAGATCTGATAATGGAGGAGAGTTCACTTCAAAGGAATTTATGGACTACTGTAGAAGTCGTGGAATAAAAAGGCAATTCTCTGTTGCTAGGACACCTCAACAGAATGGAGTTGTTGAAAGAAAGAACATGACAGTACATGAAATGGATTGAACAATGCTAATGGATTCCAAATTGGTAGATATATTTTGGACACATGCAATGCATACAATAGTTCACATTCAAAACAGAGTAATGCTAAAAAACAACACTGATAAAACTCCCTACGAGCTATGGAAAGGAAGACCAGCAAATGTGAAGCACTTCAGAGTTTTTGGAAGCAAATGCTACATCAAAAGAGAAGATGGCAGAATGAGAAAGTTTGAATCTCGTGTGGACAAAGGAATACTTTTTGGTTACTCAAGTACAAGGAAAGCATACAAGTGTTACAATCTAAGATTGAACAAAGTTGTGGAAAGCATCAACGTAATAATTGATGAAACAGGCAGACTAGAATCAAGGGAAGAAGAAAACAAATCAATGGAACAACTTTTTGAAGAAGAAGATGAAAAAGAAGTAGAAGAGGAAGAGAATCTGACAAAAGCAGAAGAACAAGTTTAGAAAGTATCTCCAAAGACACCTAGCAAACGAGTACAGAAGAATCATCGTTCAGATCAGATTATTGGAAACAAAGATGTAGGAGTTGAGACTAGAAGAAAAATTCGTTCACCAGAACAAACACACCTAGCACTCTTATCTACAATTGAACCAAATGGTTTTGAAGAATCCAGCAAGGATGAATTTTGGAATAAGGCCATGGATGAAGAATTTGATCAAATAGAGAAAAATAACACTTGGGAATTGGTTCCAAAATCAAAGAATAAGAATGTCATCAACACAAAATGGATATTCAAGAATAAATTGAATGAAGATGGACATGTTACAAGGAACAAAGCTAGATTGGTATGTAAATGATATCCATAGATTGAAGGAATCGACTTTGAAGAGACATTTGCCCCAGTTGCCAGAATGGAAGCAATCCCTTTACTTTTATCTTATGCATGCTCCAAAAATGTTAAAGTATATCATATGGACGTAAAATCATCTTTTCTGAATGGGGAACTTGAAGAAGAGGTCTACATTGAACAACCAGAAGGATTTCAGTTGTCAGAGAACACAAACTATGTATGTAAATTAAAGAAGGCCTTGTATGGTCTAAAACAGGCTCCTAGAGCATGGTACTCTAGACTGGATAAGTATTTGCAACAGGTAGGGTTCAGAAAAGGAAGTGCAAACAACAACCTCTACATCAAGGTAAGTCAAGATAATATTTTATTAATTGAAGTTTATGTTGATGATATTATTTTTGGTAGTGATGATGACAGGTTAAGCCGGAAATTTGCAAAATACATGCAGAATGAATTTGAAATGTCATTACTTGGAGAACTATCCTTCTTTCTGGGACTTTAGATACATCAAATAAACCAAGGAATTTTTATTTCTCAAACCAAGTATATCATAGAAATGCTAAAGAGGTTCAGAATGGAAGATTGCAAACCAGTTATCACTCCCATGCAAACCAGTTGTAAGTTGAGAAAAAATGATGATTCGAAGTCTACAGATATGAGGCAATACAGGTCAATGATTGGAAGCCTACTATATGTGACAACATCCAGACCAGATGTAATGCAAGCAGTTGGACAGGTGGCACGATTTCAAGCAGCACCAAAGGAATCACATGTATTAGCAGCAAAGAGGATTTTCAGATATCTCAAAGGAACATAAGAGTTTGGATTATGGTATCCAAAAGGAAAATATCTATCACTTATTGCTTACACAGATGAAGATTGGGTAGGTTGTATTGATGATCGACGAAGCACTAGTGGAGCAACATTCTACTTAGGTGAGTGTTTGGTATCATGGCTAAGCAAGAAACAGTCATCAATATCTCTATCTATAGCTGAGGCAGAGTATATTGCAGCAACAACATGTTGTACACAGGTTCTTTGGATGAAACAAACTTTGACAAATATACAGGTTGAGTATGATGAGCCCATTCCAATATATTGTGATAATACAAGTGCCATCAATATCTCAAAAAACCCAGTGATGCACTCCAAGACGAAGCACATTCCAATCAACTATCACTTTCTACGGGAACAAGTTGCAGAAAAGAACATCAAAGTTGAGTATGTGAGCACAAAAGAACAAGTGGCAAACATATTTACAAAACCACTTCCACGGGAAGCCTTTGAATATCTTTGCCAAAGACTTGGAGTTATTTCTACTCCAAAATGAATGCTTTTTTAATGTTTTTTGAATGCTTATTTTATATGTCTTAGATGTACACGAGGAAGCACCATAAGAGGACAGTTCAGTAAGGGGAGCAGCCCCAGATGGAAAGATACCTTTGCCATTGATGACAAAGGGGGAGAGATTTATCAAATGCAGAGGACAGAGGCATGGTTCTAGGGGGAGTAGATTTATCAAATGAAAAGGATAGAGGAAAATTTATCAGATATAGAGGATAGAGGCATGGTTCTAGGGGGAGCATGAGTGATATAATTTCAGTATTTCATCAGAGTGTTTCCATCAATGCCAAAGGGGGAGATTATTGATTAAGGTTGGTTGTCATTGATGTCAACCCTTAAAGAAAGCCCCGCAACACAAAGTTTTGGGTAATGGATTCAATATTGTTTGATGCAAATATGACTCATTATTGTCTTGTCATGGTTGATAAGAAGTAAAGATGGATGAACTCCAAAGTGGTCCCCTTATGGTGAAAGCCCTCACGAGAAGACGCTTTGTGGAATAAGAGACCCCATGCTTAATTGTGGAATAATGAGATGAAGGACAATGAATTTGTCAGGTAAACTATCCTAGATGGATAGTTCTTTTCATTCCATTTTCGGTGGTATGTGGAACGTCACATAACTCCTCACGGTTAGAGAGTTATGGCCATGAGAAATTGGAGACCCCAGGTTTGGGTAATGGACCCAAGTTTGTTTGATGGATAACAGTATGAGTTATGATATATTTTCAAATAATAATATTCTATATGGATAGTAAATGTCATTCCATTTCTGGTGGTATGTGGAACGTCACATAACTCCTCACGGTTTGAGAGTTATGGGCTTACGAAGTTGGAGGACCCTCATATGTCATCTAGAAGCCCCAAAAGGTCAAAGTAGTCAAAGTGGTTTAAGAGATTTTAAAAGGTAAATAATAAAGTGAAGTAATGAGTGTATTATAATTTAAAGTGAATACCAAATAAATTATTTCAATAATAAATTTAATGGAGAAATTAGAAGTGGGTTAACCCTAAAATAAGGAAAGTGGGGCCAAGTGACCTAGAAGATGTTTTTAAGGAAGCTACTTGGAGAGTATAAATAAGAGGAAAGGCTCTCTCATTTTAATCACACTTGAGAATATTGAATATCTATAGGTGTCTGAGGTAACCAAGGATATCTAAGCCGAAATTCTAAGGGAAGGTGAAGAAAAGAATGCCGAAATGCAAGGAAGGATAAATTCTTTTGATGGTGCTTTATAAGGTATGTTATTTACAGGTCATCTCACCATTTTCGCTATAACATTTTTTCTATAATGATTCAGACCGTGAAATTTCTATTCCATTGAGAAAACATATCTAAGTATCTGTGGTAAAAAATTCAGCTTGTGGATCATTGTATTTTTGGAGTTACACTCCGTGGAAAATAGGGTTTGTGGCTAGTCCTGAAACTAGTCAAAAACAGGTGTTTTGGGTATAAACATCATAACTTCTTCATAAAAGATCCAAATTAAGTGAAACCAAATGTGTTCGTTGGGGTACATTATTTAGTATGTTGTGTAATAGTTTCAGATCAATTCAACAAATATTCCATGCGGGGGCATGCTCTACAAGGTCGCTCTCTAGAATAATCCAGAATTCAACAAGGTATGCCATTTTTTATATAACTCTTTTTCTGAGAGGTTCCAAGTAGTGAAACCTGGATGAATTTCATAAACACACTGAAGAACATTGTGTACCAGTTTCAGATATTTATACATTATAGGTACAAAGTTATGATTACTTCAAGTTAGGGTTGTTGACTAATCCAAATCTAGGCATGTGAGACTAAAGAAAAGTTTGATGAAAATGCTAGTCTCTTGTTGTTGAAGTTAAGGAAGGTTTGCAAGAATGTGATCATATACACCAGTTCTATTACAGATCTACAAATCAGATTTGGATGATGAAATTGATGAGGGCTTTTGGTTGAGGTACATGTTGAGTACATGGTTGAGACAAGTAGTTGATGAGTTGGCACATACATGAGGTGTATAGTTGATGATCTTGGTACATATTGATGAGTAGTTGACACATGATTGGTACATACTTGGTACATGGTTGGATGCACTTGTTTATGGTACAGGTTGATTACAAATTATTTGGTACAAGTTGGTGCATGGTTGATGCACTTGTTTATGGTACAGGTTGATGCATGCTTGATGCATGGTTCAGATTTATTGGTACAGGTTTACAGCGGTATATCTCACAGTGACAGGTTGACAGTGGTTCCATCATTCTACTTCTACTTTAGGGTGGTAGGACGGGGCAAGGACAGGTGGTTGTAGCCACCTTCCGATTGTAGCCGGAGAACATAAGGGGTTGTAGCCTCCTTCTGGTTGTAGCCAGAGAATTGAGGAGTTGGAGCTTCCCTCAGGTTGTAGCCTGAGAAACTAGGGGGTTGGAGCCTCCTTTCAGTTGCAGCTGGAAAACAAAGGAAGTTGGTGCTTCCATTGAATGTAATTCTTCAAGACATATAAGAAAAAACATTATGTTGTTTTCTCCCGATTTGGGTTTCCACGTAAAACACTAGTGTACTATTTATGTGTATGTTTGTTCATTTGTTCATTTCTTATTTACTCTGTAGTTATTGGATGATAATGCTTCATTGATATAACACTTGGATTATATGGTTAAAAAGGATTAAATTGCTCTATTACTGATTCACCCCCCCTCTCAGTAATCCAAGAATGCTTACATTACATTGCTCATTCATCCATGTAAATACAACATTGTTTCCAAATATACATAGAATGACTATGATGAAATCCTTATTTTCACATATTGGATTCATCGTTTACATGGAGAAAACCACAACATGAGATATAATTAAATCTAGAGGATGCAAATATAACTTGAATTCATTCATGAGATGAAATGCATCAGAATATCTCCTAATTTTGTCCTCGGTCCTATTTGTTGTTGGTGCACTAATCTAGAAGAGGGTTGACCACGATCTTTGACTACAGCTAGTTCCCTTCTTTACTCGTTCTAGAACAGTTGCAAGGAGATTAGAAGCATGTCGATGTTTCTACAGAGAGAACTTAGGTCTCAGTTTTCCTTCTAAAACCTTGGAAGTATGACGAACAACAATGCAGGTTATCAGACCTCTATGTGGGTTACAGAACCTGAGCTTAATAAACCATCATTATTAACGAAACACACTTTTAATCATTCTAATTCATTAGAAATGATAAGGAAACACAAATAAACCAATAATATTACCTCATGAGCCTTTGAATAACCTTTATGACAAAAAGAGTGGCAATTATGGTGAAAAGAGTGACTTTGATGGGTCAAAAAAGGGTTCACTGGTAGTGAAAATGGCATCGATTTCGGGACCCAACAGTGTACAAGAAAATTTATTTTAGCATCTAATATATTTTTTAATCCCTTTTATACAAGTGGTTCATATGTCGAATGACTTTTCCAAAGATTTTGTTGAAATGAATTGGTGTCTTTATTCATGGGTACAACATGTTAAATTATCTTTATGTCATATAATTTAGATTGTCATATGCCCAAGCAAACACATCCTTGTACTATTTGAATAGTCATTTTTTTGGTATAAAGGGCTTGAAAATCAATTTGATAGAAAAAAAAAATTAGCCAATAAATTTTCTAATAAGGCCTGTCGAGAAGCAATACTTGCTAAAGAATCAATATCTTTATTATTTTCTCAATGAATAGAATTGATATTAAATGGTTCAAATTTATTAATAAAATTTCATACCTTCAGTTGATAGTTATTCAAGTGAGGTGAATAACATTGTATAGAATTTCTTACCACCTCACTATAATTTTAAAATCACCAAGAAATTTAATATATTTAACATTTAAATCAAGGTCATTTTTGAGTCCTTCAAACAAAACCTCATATTCATCTGTATTGTAGGTGCATTCAATTGGAAATTAAAGTGTTCTTTTAATTTAGATCAATCAATATACATCCAAATTCAAAACCTTCCTCAAACTTAGAGTGATCAAAATAAAAATACCAAACAATAGTTCCTAAATCAATGTTAGCATTCCTAGCATTTCCTAAATATATTATAGTTCAATGAGAAAAATCATTCCAAGTGCAATGAAGGAGTTCATATTATTTATTGAATTGATAAGGTGAAATTTCAATTATATGCTTTCCAAAACATATTTCCAAGAAGTAATTTTTTAGAACCAAAAGTGAAAACATTATGGGTGGATTCTTTCCCCCGAGTTCTATAGCAGTATATTTCATGTGTTTCTCTCAATCAACCTGAATTGTATTTGGCTAGCCATTCCATGGAAGCCATAGGTGAGACCAATATGCCATGAAGCAACTTTGTAATTTTTGTGAGAAATCCTCTCTTAAAAGTAACTATAAGCGTATGGAATATCGACCACAATAATACAATGAACTATTGGATTAGAAGCAACTCAAATTAGCACATTCTTGAGTTCATCAATTATTGATAGGGATTCTAGTCCTTAGCCTTAGCATATGTAATTTAGTCCTTATCCTTAGCATATGTATTTCTCCTTATTATTTTCGTAAGAGAGTATTATTGTAGTTTGGAGAGTGACAAGTCCTTTTTGTTTCCTATTCTCAAGGAGTAGTTGAGTTAGTTTCATATTCTTGTGACTAGTTGAGATCATATATCCAACTAGATATACTATTGTATTTTGGTTGTATCCTAGGATCTTGCCTTCTAGTTTGTTGGAGTAGTTTACTTTATGTAAATTTATATAAGCTCGTGTTTCGCTTAATAAGAGGAAATCATAGATTTTGTGTTTGTCACCCTGTGTGTAGAACTCTGCTCATATGTGGGATAATCCACATCATTGATATTAGAGCATTTTGATCCAACCTTGGGTTTTGTTAATTGCTCCTTGCTTCCTTGGATTCTTCCCTCTAATTCAATTTTCTATGTGAGAGATTATTCATCTCCATTCACTCCTATTCTTGGTATCAATTTTATTGGATATTAATAATGAACTAGAAGTCGTAGCCTCTCTTTAACACCTCAACAGTGGCACTATTTCTTTAAATTGTAGATCTATTGAAGATTGTGATTTGGGTGGCCAAAATACGTTTAATTGTTGCAGACCATGTGTTACCTCTCCATGGTTCTCATAACTAAATGTGTTGTATGATTAGATCGTGGCTTGCATTGTCTCAAATCCATGGATCTTAAGCATTGTACTTGTCCATTGTAGTGATTACATGCATAAGCATGGTGCAATTTCGATCGATCATACCATCTATTGTCACTATGGTTACATTCTCCAACAACGCCACCTCCTATTTTACAGTTGATTACAAAGGAAGAGAAGCGGATCCGATTTTATTTCTTTTGTGGTATGAAGGAATGGAATATAATGAGCTACTTCTTTCTTTTTTTTTGTAAATAAAAATATATATTACCTTGCCTTAGCAGAAAACTTCTGTATCTGAATATACATGATAGCATGCCAGTTTTTCTTACACCGTAGTGGAAACTAGGACGCATGGATGTGACAACTGTTCAAAGTTCCAAAACTTAAAGAAAAAGCGACAACCGTCGACATACAAACAAGGGGACTTGCCACATGTTCTGCCACTATCGTGGAAACCAGAACAGGCGGTGGACTGAGTTCCCCGACCACCTATCAGACCTGAACCTATTGGATCTTAACCAAAGACTAATGTAGGCAAAATTCACAAAAATTTAGTCATTAAACCAGAGAAAAAAACTGTGAGAATGCTAGGCATGGGGTGATCCCAAACGTTTATCTTGACGAAGTCTGAAGGTGAAGGGATGACAACAAGTCGGGCAACAAATCTTCTCAGGATCGCTTGATAAGGAATCATACAAGGCATCCAGATGTTTGTTGAAGAAACTCTGGCAGTGTTGTTTCTCGGACAGGTCCCTTCTCATCTCAAATATTAAGACCAAGTGGTCTTTCGTGAGTCTATAGGAGTTTGGAGTTGGGTGACTATGGTCTTCTTGAGCCTGATTTTCTTCCATATTGGCAACGACGGAGTCATAGGCAACAACAAAGTCTGTGATGGGGTCTTCTTCCATGGAGGCAACGGGGTTTTGCCTCGAGTTGTCCTCTAGAGGTAAGGCTTCTTCTTCCACTATGCAACATGTCACAACTGACTCCTGAAATGGACTGGTGGTGCAGGTGGTAGACTAGTCCTCCAGGGCTGTTGAAGGAAGGAAAGGAAAGAATTATGCCCAATTGGGCAGAAATTCTTCTTCCACCGGGCATCCACCTTGGAGACTCTTAGTGCTAGGAGGACAAGGCTCTTGTTGATCCTGTGCAAACCAATTTTTCCTAAAGGAACCCGGATGGTCCTCATCTGGAACAAGATCTTGAGAGGCATGTCCCAGGACGTAGTGAGGCCAAGGCTCTGAAGGAGCCTACGCAAACCAGTTCTGCCCCGAAGAGCCTGGATGGTCTCCACCTGGTGTGAGAGCTCAAGAGGCAGGCCCTGGGAGGTTGTGTCAGCCAAACCTGCTATTGTAGGTCGGCCCTCGTCGAGGCTTTCCTCTTTCTCATGGCATGGCTGCACATAGCACCAGGAAAGCTAAAAAAACGGCCGAGCAAGCTGAATTTTGGAGCAAAATTAACATAATGATGTTGAGCTTTGGGCCCAAGTGCCCCATATAAAACTCTGTGCGCAGTGAAAAGACTAGGAGGGCGGAGGCATTGATGGCTTTGGTAGCCATTAGTGTAGGTGTAATGGCAATCTCCAAAATCGTATTGAAGTCGAGGAGCCAAGCTTGGGCTTCCATTAAGGCCCGACGCACTCAGGCTTGGCTCTCATGCAGGCTGATCATCGCGACTGGACATGAGGGAGGGTGGCGGCAAGGGACTTTAACTGCCTTCGTAATCGCCCCTTCCATTGACGCATGTGACCCATGTGTCACCTCATCTGGGGAATAATGAGCTACTTCTTTGAGGATCGTGCCTTTTGTCAATATTTTTTATAGTGGTTGGTTCCCTCAACCTCTCCTCTCACTTGAAATTAGATCTCACATAGATTCTAAAGGAAACCAAGTAACATGCTTAGATCAAGTCCTCGAAAAATTCATCTCAACAACACACCCCTTCATTACTACTCACAACAAGACCACAATATATTGGGGAGATGTGTTGTTGGATGACACTATAAGGGTGAGACCCCAAATTCTGCTCAGGGAAACCATGATTCTCCAAATGTGGAATAATGACCCCAACAACACAAAGCACATTACTACAATTGGTTATCAAGTCATTATTTCATCAATGGATTTAATAGACTATGGCCATAGAGGTTCGTTCGACAATGACAACTATTGCAATAAGAAGATAAGTGATGCTCCATGTAGCCATTTTAATTACAATGGTGGCAATAGTGGCTCGTGGTATGCTCCCTTAAAGACCTCGAAAAGAATATATGACTATGATATCACTTATGGGTTGAGTGAGGAAGAATCAAAGTTGTTCTTGGGATGAGGGATGAGAGGTGGCCCTTTGGTCTGAACAATCAAATAAGACAATTATGGTTGAGCCATTGATACAATTCCAATCACTCTTAAGTCGTTTATTTAATCATATACTTTGACGTAAAAGGTAATTATATTGTATGGAATTGCGTGCTAAAGGTACTTATATTTCTTGAAAAATATATTAATACTTTTAACATATTATTTAAAGTGGAAAAGTATTTCTAATACTTTTGAAAAACAAGTTTTTTTCCCGTGTGTCTTTTGAAGAGAGTCACTTATTATTTTTACTGATTATTCAATCTCTCGGGAAAAGTCATTTACTCATCTTGAGAAAGGCCTTTACTTATGGGTAACTATTGTATCTTTTGAAGGACAAGTTTGCAAGAAAAATAATTTTTCAAGATCATTGTAGCTTATTCAAGACGACGACCACATGAGCCATGGAAACAAATACGCTTGTCAGAAGAGTGGAAGAACTTGCCAATATTGATACCTCATTAGTTGAGAAGTCTAATGATATATCCATCAAAAAGTTATCTTTTCGATGCACAAAATGCAAGGAGAAGAAAACAGATGTGAATAGAGTTGTTAATGCTACTAAAACCTCTGCTTGCCAAAACTCCTTCTTCTCAAATGGTTACAGGAAATTCAATGATCCTATAACTATAAACAAAAAACACATTTTTGTTTGGATTCTCATATCTTACTCATTAATTGAATCCTACAACTTACTACATGACTGTGTGCCCCAATATTCCTTCCAATATATATTCATGGACTCACCATTCTATCTTTTGAGAGACTCTTATGAATACACTTAGATTCATTGACCCATAACTATTTGAACCTCATAAAGGTATGTTTACATCATTTAACAACCTATAGCTACAAACCATATTTATCATACCTTGAAGTATCAAGTCAACTATTTTTCATTATTCAAATGCTTACCTCCTCTGCTCAGATCTCTGTAATCATATAACTGTTACAGGAACCACACAATGAATACCAGAACCTCAAGGATCTATCCAATCTCACCATCTATGGGTCTTATTTGGATCTACAATTACAATAGGATATATACAACCCCTCTCTCTCTATATATATATATTCGCACATATTTACTGGAGATCATTTACTGGCACATACAATTCTAATGTGTTCCCGCACTTACATATTACAGATCCACATCCCTGAATTCATAACTTTGCATACCATTTACTGCTCATGCTATAACCAGATACAAATCTGAATGTACAGAGGTATTACTCTCATAATGAGTTGACTCAATTCATATATTACCTTCACTATGTGTTGGGTGCATCCACTAAATCTTCCATGCTTTCAATACAATCAATTTCATTCTAGATTCAATTCAATACCAAATATGCAATCTGGTATCAAAACCCCATTGACTATCGCTTTTAAATTCAACAATTCAAGCATTCAGTTACCTGTTAGATCGATTTTGTTCAACTGTAAATACCCATTACCATCGTGTTTCCTTCCAAATCGATCAACAAAAACAAGTAAAACCTCACTAACAAATGCTCTGCTCCCACACCTTCCCACCCAACACTTCGAAACTGGATTTGCATAAACCAATGAAAAAAACACATACCTTCCAACACAGAGTTATAACCTTACCAAGCTGTGTTTCTATTGAACCAATTTCTCGTCAGCGATTTCAACTCAGAACTTGACCACGCCTTGGTCACGTTTTACTTGTTGGGTATTGCCAATGCTTGACCACAAATTTAATTCATCATTGAATTTTCTCAACACAGAATGCCAACATGACTTCTACACAGCGAATTTCCTTGCTTTCCACGCAGGCTACCAGTCCAGAATTCAAGCAACACAATTCCAAACCTCACGAATTTAACACACCCGGATCAATGATTTACTTGTTGGGTTTTTCCTCCATTACCAACGCCATTACTCAGGGTTCAATTCACCACTTGGATCTTCTATATCACTCAACACAAAGCAATTTTAATTCATGTCATTTAAATACGCGGAGACACTTACCATATTATCCAACACAGAGAACTGATTTAGCATCAATGTCATCAGCATAACCTCAAATCGAATCCAATATTCGATTCTCTCAAGGTTCTAAGTCCTCTTCACAGGAATTACATATTCATGTACTTACTGACTGTTGGAAACCATGCAATCTTCAACCTCCATTCATTCATACTCCATTACCAAAATTATATACAATTTCCATATTTCACAATTAAATAGTCAGTCAGTTCACCATTGTACTCATTCAGAGACATTCAACATAATATCAACAATGGATAGAGATGTTTACAAACCAAAGCATGTAAATATGTTATTCATTTATCAAATTCATATATACAGAATTACATGGCCTGATTGCACAATATGGGCGTACATAGCCCTGGCCTCTTTCTCCTCTCACACGAACTTCTTTGTCTTCATATGCCTCTCCTCCTTTCCGTAGG
>ML784255.1:261549-282850 GCA_009831015.1 Picea engelmannii
TATAGTTCAATGAGAAAAATCATTCCAAGTGCAATGAAGGAGTTCATATTATTTATTGAATTGATAAGGTGAAATTTCAATTATATGCTTTCCAAAACATATTTCCAAGAAGTAATTTTTTAGAACCAAAAGTGAAAACATTATGGGTGGATTCTTTCCCCCGAGTTCTATAGCAGTATATTTCATGTGTTTCTCTCAATCAACCTGAATTGTATTTGGCTAGCCATTCCATGGAAGCCATAGGTGAGACCAATATGCCATGAAGCAACTTTGTAATTTTTGTGAGAAATCCTCTCTTAAAAGTAACTATAAGCGTATGGAATATCGACCACAATAATACAATGAACTATTGGATTAGAAGCAACTCAAATTAGCACATTCTTGAGTTCATCAATTATTGATAGGGATTCTAGTCCTTAGCCTTAGCATATGTAATTTAGTCCTTATCCTTAGCATATGTATTTCTCCTTATTATTTTCGTAAGAGAGTATTATTGTAGTTTGGAGAGTGACAAGTCCTTTTTGTTTCCTATTCTCAAGGAGTAGTTGAGTTAGTTTCATATTCTTGTGACTAGTTGAGATCATATATCCAACTAGATATACTATTGTATTTTGGTTGTATCCTAGGATCTTGCCTTCTAGTTTGTTGGAGTAGTTTACTTTATGTAAATTTATATAAGCTCGTGTTTCGCTTAATAAGAGGAAATCATAGATTTTGTGTTTGTCACCCTGTGTGTAGAACTCTGCTCATATGTGGGATAATCCACATCATTGATATTAGAGCATTTTGATCCAACCTTGGGTTTTGTTAATTGCTCCTTGCTTCCTTGGATTCTTCCCTCTAATTCAATTTTCTATGTGAGAGATTATTCATCTCCATTCACTCCTATTCTTGGTATCAATTTTATTGGATATTAATAATGAACTAGAAGTCGTAGCCTCTCTTTAACACCTCAACAGTGGCACTATTTCTTTAAATTGTAGATCTATTGAAGATTGTGATTTGGGTGGCCAAAATACGTTTAATTGTTGCAGACCATGTGTTACCTCTCCATGGTTCTCATAACTAAATGTGTTGTATGATTAGATCGTGGCTTGCATTGTCTCAAATCCATGGATCTTAAGCATTGTACTTGTCCATTGTAGTGATTACATGCATAAGCATGGTGCAATTTCGATCGATCATACCATCTATTGTCACTATGGTTACATTCTCCAACAACGCCACCTCCTATTTTACAGTTGATTACAAAGGAAGAGAAGCGGATCCGATTTTATTTCTTTTGTGGTATGAAGGAATGGAATATAATGAGCTACTTCTTTCTTTTTTTTTGTAAATAAAAATATATATTACCTTGCCTTAGCAGAAAACTTCTGTATCTGAATATACATGATAGCATGCCAGTTTTTCTTACACCGTAGTGGAAACTAGGACGCATGGATGTGACAACTGTTCAAAGTTCCAAAACTTAAAGAAAAAGCGACAACCGTCGACATACAAACAAGGGGACTTGCCACATGTTCTGCCACTATCGTGGAAACCAGAACAGGCGGTGGACTGAGTTCCCCGACCACCTATCAGACCTGAACCTATTGGATCTTAACCAAAGACTAATGTAGGCAAAATTCACAAAAATTTAGTCATTAAACCAGAGAAAAAAACTGTGAGAATGCTAGGCATGGGGTGATCCCAAACGTTTATCTTGACGAAGTCTGAAGGTGAAGGGATGACAACAAGTCGGGCAACAAATCTTCTCAGGATCGCTTGATAAGGAATCATACAAGGCATCCAGATGTTTGTTGAAGAAACTCTGGCAGTGTTGTTTCTCGGACAGGTCCCTTCTCATCTCAAATATTAAGACCAAGTGGTCTTTCGTGAGTCTATAGGAGTTTGGAGTTGGGTGACTATGGTCTTCTTGAGCCTGATTTTCTTCCATATTGGCAACGACGGAGTCATAGGCAACAACAAAGTCTGTGATGGGGTCTTCTTCCATGGAGGCAACGGGGTTTTGCCTCGAGTTGTCCTCTAGAGGTAAGGCTTCTTCTTCCACTATGCAACATGTCACAACTGACTCCTGAAATGGACTGGTGGTGCAGGTGGTAGACTAGTCCTCCAGGGCTGTTGAAGGAAGGAAAGGAAAGAATTATGCCCAATTGGGCAGAAATTCTTCTTCCACCGGGCATCCACCTTGGAGACTCTTAGTGCTAGGAGGACAAGGCTCTTGTTGATCCTGTGCAAACCAATTTTTCCTAAAGGAACCCGGATGGTCCTCATCTGGAACAAGATCTTGAGAGGCATGTCCCAGGACGTAGTGAGGCCAAGGCTCTGAAGGAGCCTACGCAAACCAGTTCTGCCCCGAAGAGCCTGGATGGTCTCCACCTGGTGTGAGAGCTCAAGAGGCAGGCCCTGGGAGGTTGTGTCAGCCAAACCTGCTATTGTAGGTCGGCCCTCGTCGAGGCTTTCCTCTTTCTCATGGCATGGCTGCACATAGCACCAGGAAAGCTAAAAAAACGGCCGAGCAAGCTGAATTTTGGAGCAAAATTAACATAATGATGTTGAGCTTTGGGCCCAAGTGCCCCATATAAAACTCTGTGCGCAGTGAAAAGACTAGGAGGGCGGAGGCATTGATGGCTTTGGTAGCCATTAGTGTAGGTGTAATGGCAATCTCCAAAATCGTATTGAAGTCGAGGAGCCAAGCTTGGGCTTCCATTAAGGCCCGACGCACTCAGGCTTGGCTCTCATGCAGGCTGATCATCGCGACTGGACATGAGGGAGGGTGGCGGCAAGGGACTTTAACTGCCTTCGTAATCGCCCCTTCCATTGACGCATGTGACCCATGTGTCACCTCATCTGGGGAATAATGAGCTACTTCTTTGAGGATCGTGCCTTTTGTCAATATTTTTTATAGTGGTTGGTTCCCTCAACCTCTCCTCTCACTTGAAATTAGATCTCACATAGATTCTAAAGGAAACCAAGTAACATGCTTAGATCAAGTCCTCGAAAAATTCATCTCAACAACACACCCCTTCATTACTACTCACAACAAGACCACAATATATTGGGGAGATGTGTTGTTGGATGACACTATAAGGGTGAGACCCCAAATTCTGCTCAGGGAAACCATGATTCTCCAAATGTGGAATAATGACCCCAACAACACAAAGCACATTACTACAATTGGTTATCAAGTCATTATTTCATCAATGGATTTAATAGACTATGGCCATAGAGGTTCGTTCGACAATGACAACTATTGCAATAAGAAGATAAGTGATGCTCCATGTAGCCATTTTAATTACAATGGTGGCAATAGTGGCTCGTGGTATGCTCCCTTAAAGACCTCGAAAAGAATATATGACTATGATATCACTTATGGGTTGAGTGAGGAAGAATCAAAGTTGTTCTTGGGATGAGGGATGAGAGGTGGCCCTTTGGTCTGAACAATCAAATAAGACAATTATGGTTGAGCCATTGATACAATTCCAATCACTCTTAAGTCGTTTATTTAATCATATACTTTGACGTAAAAGGTAATTATATTGTATGGAATTGCGTGCTAAAGGTACTTATATTTCTTGAAAAATATATTAATACTTTTAACATATTATTTAAAGTGGAAAAGTATTTCTAATACTTTTGAAAAACAAGTTTTTTTCCCGTGTGTCTTTTGAAGAGAGTCACTTATTATTTTTACTGATTATTCAATCTCTCGGGAAAAGTCATTTACTCATCTTGAGAAAGGCCTTTACTTATGGGTAACTATTGTATCTTTTGAAGGACAAGTTTGCAAGAAAAATAATTTTTCAAGATCATTGTAGCTTATTCAAGACGACGACCACATGAGCCATGGAAACAAATACGCTTGTCAGAAGAGTGGAAGAACTTGCCAATATTGATACCTCATTAGTTGAGAAGTCTAATGATATATCCATCAAAAAGTTATCTTTTCGATGCACAAAATGCAAGGAGAAGAAAACAGATGTGAATAGAGTTGTTAATGCTACTAAAACCTCTGCTTGCCAAAACTCCTTCTTCTCAAATGGTTACAGGAAATTCAATGATCCTATAACTATAAACAAAAAACACATTTTTGTTTGGATTCTCATATCTTACTCATTAATTGAATCCTACAACTTACTACATGACTGTGTGCCCCAATATTCCTTCCAATATATATTCATGGACTCACCATTCTATCTTTTGAGAGACTCTTATGAATACACTTAGATTCATTGACCCATAACTATTTGAACCTCATAAAGGTATGTTTACATCATTTAACAACCTATAGCTACAAACCATATTTATCATACCTTGAAGTATCAAGTCAACTATTTTTCATTATTCAAATGCTTACCTCCTCTGCTCAGATCTCTGTAATCATATAACTGTTACAGGAACCACACAATGAATACCAGAACCTCAAGGATCTATCCAATCTCACCATCTATGGGTCTTATTTGGATCTACAATTACAATAGGATATATACAACCCCTCTCTCTCTATATATATATATTCGCACATATTTACTGGAGATCATTTACTGGCACATACAATTCTAATGTGTTCCCGCACTTACATATTACAGATCCACATCCCTGAATTCATAACTTTGCATACCATTTACTGCTCATGCTATAACCAGATACAAATCTGAATGTACAGAGGTATTACTCTCATAATGAGTTGACTCAATTCATATATTACCTTCACTATGTGTTGGGTGCATCCACTAAATCTTCCATGCTTTCAATACAATCAATTTCATTCTAGATTCAATTCAATACCAAATATGCAATCTGGTATCAAAACCCCATTGACTATCGCTTTTAAATTCAACAATTCAAGCATTCAGTTACCTGTTAGATCGATTTTGTTCAACTGTAAATACCCATTACCATCGTGTTTCCTTCCAAATCGATCAACAAAAACAAGTAAAACCTCACTAACAAATGCTCTGCTCCCACACCTTCCCACCCAACACTTCGAAACTGGATTTGCATAAACCAATGAAAAAAACACATACCTTCCAACACAGAGTTATAACCTTACCAAGCTGTGTTTCTATTGAACCAATTTCTCGTCAGCGATTTCAACTCAGAACTTGACCACGCCTTGGTCACGTTTTACTTGTTGGGTATTGCCAATGCTTGACCACAAATTTAATTCATCATTGAATTTTCTCAACACAGAATGCCAACATGACTTCTACACAGCGAATTTCCTTGCTTTCCACGCAGGCTACCAGTCCAGAATTCAAGCAACACAATTCCAAACCTCACGAATTTAACACACCCGGATCAATGATTTACTTGTTGGGTTTTTCCTCCATTACCAACGCCATTACTCAGGGTTCAATTCACCACTTGGATCTTCTATATCACTCAACACAAAGCAATTTTAATTCATGTCATTTAAATACGCGGAGACACTTACCATATTATCCAACACAGAGAACTGATTTAGCATCAATGTCATCAGCATAACCTCAAATCGAATCCAATATTCGATTCTCTCAAGGTTCTAAGTCCTCTTCACAGGAATTACATATTCATGTACTTACTGACTGTTGGAAACCATGCAATCTTCAACCTCCATTCATTCATACTCCATTACCAAAATTATATACAATTTCCATATTTCACAATTAAATAGTCAGTCAGTTCACCATTGTACTCATTCAGAGACATTCAACATAATATCAACAATGGATAGAGATGTTTACAAACCAAAGCATGTAAATATGTTATTCATTTATCAAATTCATATATACAGAATTACATGGCCTGATTGCACAATATGGGCGTACATAGCCCTGGCCTCTTTCTCCTCTCACACGAACTTCTTTGTCTTCATATGCCTCTCCTCCTTTCCGTAGGCTTTATATATATATATATATATATATATATATATATATATAGGAAATAAAATAGAATTTGTTTATATCCAAGAAACTTGATAACTTATCCTAAAATCCCTCCAACTATCCATAAGATCTCTAGATCTTTTATATCCCTAGAATTTTGCCCAACAAGATAGATTGATGCAGGAGCATCGTCAACAAGCACACGTGGAGGGACAACTCAGCGCCTCAACGCGTCTTTGAATCATTTCGGAATCTTAATCGTTGGCATTTCTTGCAAATCTTTTTGAAATGATCGAAAACTGAAGAAGATCAAATGCTTGGGAGCCGAGTGATCACGAGTGACCTAGGAGTTTCACTCCTAGTCTTGAATGTAACGGAAATTAAGTAGCAATTAATTTTTATTTTATTTTTCTCGAGTAGACGAGTAGTGGGGGGGGGGGAACCCTATGAAATAAATAAAGGTTTTGTATGCCCGAATGAGGCTGCTACAAGTTAGTAAGAGATTGTTGTGATTTAGTTGTTGCTGAGTTTTTAGTTGTTGTTTTATCATAGCTGTAGCCATTTACATTTGAATGAATATAATAGAGGAAAATTGATCCAATGCATGGTGTTGTTATAGTTTGCAATTCCTTGTTATTGTTGTTTTAATGAATGAATGAGTTATATTGTTGAGTACATGAAATTGTGAAATGTTTAGATAAGTTTTGTTTGTCCTCTTTGTTGAGTTCATGCAAGATGTGCATACAGTCCTCAAGGAGTGCGTTGACAGAGTCTATTTCGACTCAGAAGCTTAGAAGAGATAGAGCAAAACTTCCCTTTGCAAGGAGTGCAAAGTGACTGCTGCAAGGTGTGTACAGTCGCCCACAAGAAGTTAAGTCTTACGTGAGAATCTGTCGCAAGGAGTGCACAGATCCGAAATTTGACTAAGCGTCGAAGTAAATCTTTAAGGAGTCAAGAGAGCAGAAGGAGAGAAAGCTCAAGAGAGATAGCAGGGGAAGTCTTCAAAGGGAGTGGAGTACTGAAGGTTTCGCGAGTTACCAACTAAGATCTGTCTAGGAGGGAGCGGGATCATTTCAGACCGTTGGATCTGAGCAAAGTGCACGAGCTTTAGCCTCTATGTACATGTCGAGAGAGCAAAGTCACGAAGAGTCGAAGTAGATCCTGACCGTTGGTTGCCAGGGGGATACGTGTCAACAGATCGGAGGTTTCGGGAGAAATCACTTCGAAGATTTCAGTTGAGATTTGAAACTCCCGAAACCTGAAGTCCGAAGTGAATCTGGATCGTCAGATCTAGAGGGACGTGTGGCGACGGATTGTGAGCTTCAGGAGGGAGCGAGAGTTGAGAGTTGAGATCTCTGAAGTCCGAAGTCTCAAAGCGGGCTAGGGCCATCGATTTGAGGAGGATACATGGAAGGAGATCAACCATCGCACAGAAAGTAAGGTTTGGGAGTTGAAACCTCTGAAACCCGAATTGACAAAACAAATCACAACCGTTGATTTGAAAGGGGCACGCGTCAACAGATCGTGGAGATCTATGAAGGCGTGATCCAAAGAGAAGGAAGGAAAGGAGGCATATCTGAACCATTGATCGAGAGGCTCCACTTGAGATCGTTAGATCAACAATCACGTAGGATTGTGGGGACAGAAAGTGCTTGGAATTTAAAAGTTTGTGAGCGGGCTGCAATCGAAACCACGGTATTGCAAAGGGGACGCGTGGTGATTGATAGTGAATTGTGGGGAGAAAAGTGTGTTGATCCCAAGCCACTCTTGACCTCGCCCGCAATCATGTGTTTACATGAAGACATAGCTCAAGGTCACATACGGGAGAGGGCTAAGGAGAGAGGAGCTTGCGTCTGAAACTTGGGAATTCAGCAGTGCAAACGAAGAGGTTGTGGGTACCATAGAACCTGCATCAGAGGACTGAAAGGGCATGTGTTAAATCATAAAGTGAGACCAGTAAGGTTTCAAGGAGCCAATTCAGATCGGAATTGAAGATCCTTAACCGTGAGGTCACGCAACCCTTAGGAGAGAAGGGGGGTCTACATCAAGTGGTATCATAGCCTGATTTCAACGGTAGATTTCAGGTGAAGGAGACAAAGGAGATAGTCTGATACCATCAAGTGGTATCAGAGACTGAAATTGTTTTGGGAAACGAAGAAGAGCTTGAAGGTGTACTCTGTGTGTGAGAGACAGTCAGCACAATGCCACCAAGGAAACATGCGGAACGACCTTTAGTCAATCGCGCTGTAGAAAGAGAAATGTGAGAGCTTCGTGCAAGATTAGAGGTGATGGAGGCAGCGTAGAGGAGAGCACCTGATGTTGGGGACATCAGTGATGCAGAAAGTGAAGAAGTAGAAGTCGAAGAAGCCGCAAGGGAAAATGTTGTCGAGGAATGCTTGTTGAGAGCGATTGTTAGATTGGGAGCTAGAGCCAAGATAGAGATCCCAATGTATGAAGGCAATTTGGATGTTGAAGAGCTACTGGATTGGATAAGATCCATGGACAAATATTTCGACTATGAAGATGTCGATGAGAAGAAAAAGGTGAAACATGTTGTCACCAAAATGAAAGGACATGCAACACTGTGGTGGGATGAACTACAGGCTAAGAGGAGAAGCAAAGGCAAACAAAAGATAAATAATTGGGACAGAATGGTAGCCAAGCTAAAGGATAAATTCATGCCCAAATATTATCAGATAAATATGTTCAGGAAGTTGCAGAACCTGAGATAGAAGGGTATGACAGTAAAAGAGTACACAAAGGATTTCTACAAGTTGAATACCAGGACTGGACAACAAGAGAAGGATGAGGAAAAAGTTGCCAGGTACATAAATGGCCTGAGGTATGAAATCCAAGATGAGATCAACATGATGTCAGTGAGGACAGTAGAGGATGCTTATCAGATTGCTCTGAAGGAAGAGGAAAAGTTAGTCAGGAAGCAGAGTCAATGAAACAGAGGTAGAAGCCCAAGCAAAGGCAAGGGAGTTGCTCATGATAAGACACAAAAATTCAAAGGCGAGACAGAGAAACCACACAGTTACTCAGAAAGAAGAGGAATTTCCCGAGGAAGACAAGGTAGTGGAAGAAGTTCTTCTAGAGGAAGAGGGAGAAACAAAGGAGGAGAAGTAAGGTGTTATGCATGTGGAAAGACATGACACATGTCTTGGGAATGTCCCGAGAAAAAGAAATAAGGAGGAGGTGAAGCTCACATTTTTGAAGCACATAAAAGGAATGTTGAAGCAGAAGGTGCAGAGGATGGAACATCCCTGATGTTGAGGAAGGTTCTCTTAAAACCAGAGCCATAAATTGAAAAGCCAGTGCAAAGGAACAGTCTATTCAGGACAGCTTGCAAGACTAAAGACAGAGTATGCAAGGTGATAATCGACAGTGGGAGCACTGATAAATTAGTATCCATAGAGATGGTGGAGAAATTGGAACTGGAGACAATTGCACATCCAAAGCCATATAAAGTCTCATGGTTGCAGAAAGGACACCAGGTAATGGTCACTAAACAATGCCTCGTTAAATTTAAGATAGGAAGATATAGAGATGAAATTCTGTGTGATATAATTCTCATAGATGTATGTCATGTTTTGTTAGGAAGACCATGGTAGTTTGACAGAAATGTCATTCATGATGGGAGACAAAATACACACACCTTGGAGAAGAATGGTAGGACACATATGTTGTTGCCAATGGAGGAGAAGAAAGTAAAAGAGGAAGCTAACACAAGCATACTTCTCATGAGTGGGAAGGAACTCCTGAGTGAAGTCAAGAGGGGACATGAGATGTAGTTTGTTGTTGTGAGGAAACCCATAGTTTTCCTTACAAGTACTTCGATGGATGATTTTCCTAAAGAAGTTCAAGAGTTGTTGGATAATTTTGCTGACATAGTAGTGGATGAGTTGCCTAACTCATTACCACCCATCAGAAGTATCATCCATCATATTGATTTGATACCGGGAGAAAGCCTGCCAAACAAAGAAGCATACAGATTGACACCTCGAGAGAATGAGGAGGTAAAGAACCAAGTCCAGGATTTGTTAGACAAGGGTTTGGTCAGTGAAGGCTTGAGTCCATGCGTAGTACATGTTATCACTCCAGGAAACTCTCCTAGGCCGTATCTCAGAGATGCCTGGTAAATTAACATTTTTGTAACTATTTTCTCTTATAATGGGTGTGGGTTTGGATCAAGATGAATATCTAACTCACTGGATTGTATCACAAGATTGTCTAAGGATATTCAAACAATGCAAGGCCTTCAAGAGCTATTATCAGATAGGTGAATCAAATGGATAAAGAGACTAATCAATTAACCAGAACATATGTCTATAAAACGATAGATATGATGGGCTAAAAGATCAGCAATAAATACTTATTATCCTTTGCTTACTAATCAAATAGTGAGATGACAGTCACCAATGGACTATGTAAACATAGATAAAGAACATAATTCAATTCATAAGCATATAACAGAAAGAGAAAAGAAGATATGACAATAACAGTGAAAGAAGCTTGTAGGCTGAACATATTATAGAAATAATCTCTATCACAATAGAAGTATAGTTTAGAACTCAAAATCCAACCCTTTGTTCATCAAATTTTCTTGGATTTATAGCCTTTACAAACAGTTTCAAGATCCTCAAAAGATGGATTTGATAACCTCTTCTCCTATCTCAAATTCAAATTTGTGAGGTGGCTGGAAAAGACAGAAATTTCTGGAAATATGTTGCTCAAAGATTTACCCATATCTCTCAAACAAAACCCGATGTGTAAAAAATGGAAGAGGCTTTTGTATATTGGTTTGTTTTGAGAAAAAACCTCTCTCAGCTATTTGATATTCGTTTTCAGTTGCCTAGGATCTGCATTTCAAAAACATGTGTCAAACAGGGAAATTATGAGATCCGAAAATTAGGGCTCAGAGATGAATTTGAATATCTCAATATATGACACGTATAGGAAAAATAAGAGAGGTTATTATTCTTTGATATGTTATCAACAAAAACCTCCTCCCGTTTCTCAAAAATATTCTTCAGTCCCTCAGAATCATCATTTGAAAATGATGACTCAACGCAGTAAAAACACAGAATTTCTACAATTTCGGTGGCTTAGAAGCCCTTTTGGAAAGGCGCTTAGCTACCGAAACCTGAGTTTTGACTTTTTTGAATGGAAAACCAAATCAAATTTTTTTCAAAATTTATTACAAACCTAAGGCTCTAAAAAATGAACTTTAAAAAATTTAGAAATGTATTTTTCAATGACTTCCCATCACCTAAAATAAACAAATTTGACTGTGTTATTTGAGGAGATAACAATACCAACTGTGTTGAGTCCAAAGAAGGATGGAGAATGTGTACAGACTCAAGAGCCATAAACAAGATCACCATTAGGTATATATTTCCGTTACCAATAATGGATGACTTAATGGATTGTTTAAGTGGAACAAATTTATGTTCTAAGATAGATTTGAAAAGTGGATATCACCAGATAAGGATGAGAGAAGGTGATGAGTGGAAAAAAACCGTTAAGACAAATGAAGGATTGTATGAGTGGTTTGTTATGCCATTTGTCTTAACGAATGCCCCAAGTAATTTTATGAGGTTGATGAATGAAATACCGAAAGATTTCATTGGCAAGTTTGTGGTTGTATCTCTGGATGATATACTAGTCTTTAGCAGGACTAAAGAGGAGCATTTGAGACATTTGACCTTAGTGATGAGGAGACTACAACAAGAGAAGTTGTTGATAAATCTGAAGAAGTCCTCTTTTATGAAGACATAACTCATTTACTTGGGTTTTTTTATCTCTTCAAATGAATTGAAGATGGATCCAAAGAAGGTGAAAGTAATCAAAGAATGGCCATCACCAAGGAGTATGTTTGAAGTGAGAAGCTTCCATGGATTAGCAAGTTTCTATAGGAAGTTCATCAGAGATTTCAGTGGAATTTGTGCACCAATGATGGATACAGTGAAGAAGAGGCACAAGTCTTTTAAATAGACAGAGGAGCTTCAATATATTGAAGGAGAAGATAACAGAACGACCAATTTTGGTCTTACCAAATTTTGGAAAGACATTTCAAGTGAGATGTGATGCAAGTGGAGTTGCAATTGGAGCAGTCTTGAGCTAAGATAATAAACCAATTTCATACTTCAGTGAGAAGCTGAATGAAACTAAGAGAAAGTACTCCACATATGACAAAGATTTTTATGCCATAATTCAAGCCTTGAAGAAATGGAGGCACTACCTGGTTCCAAATGAATTTGTCTTGTATAGCAATAATGAGGCTTTACAATTCATAACCAGACAAGAAAAATTGAATAAGAGACATGCAAAGTGGATCGAGTTTATGCATAATTTAACTTTTGTCATAAAACATATTTTTGGAAATGCTAACAAAGTTGTCGATGGATTGAGAAGGAGATGTTTGATTCTGCAAGAGTTCCAGGTGAAGACCTTAGGGTTTGAACACCTTAAGAAAATGTACAGTGAGGATCCAAATTTCAAGGAAGCATACGAAGCATGTGCGAATCTTGTGCTGAGAGACAGGAGTCAATGGGCAGAGTATATGATTCAAGAGAGATTGTTGTTCAAGGGAAATTAGTTGTGCATACAAAAATGCTTAATGAGGGATAACCTTTTGAAGGAAAATCACAGTGGAGGATTGGCTAGACATTTCGGCCATGATAAAACATTTGCACAGTTGAGCAATGCATATTACTGGCCAGGTATGAGAACAAAATTGATAAATTTTGTGAACATATGTAGAATCTGCCAACATGCAAAAGGTAAAAGACAGAACACTAGATTGTATCAGCCATTGCCAATACCAGAGAGGCCTTGGGATGCAATAAGCATGGATTTTGTGTTGGGACTGGAAAGAACACAAAGAGGATTTGATTCCATATTCGTGGTGGTGGATAGATTTTCAAAAATGGCACACTTTATCCCATGCCAGAAGACTAGTGATGCAACACATGTTGCAAATTTATTTTTCAAGGAAGTTGTTCGTCTCCATGGATTACCCAAAAGTATTGTCTCAAAAAAATATACCAAATTCGTTGGTCATTTCTAGAGAACATTATGGAAGAAGTTGGGGACAGATTTGTCCTTCGTCTCAGCTTATCATCCTCAGACATATGGACAGGCGGAGGTGGTGAAAAGAAGTTTGGGGAACTTATTGAGGAGTCTGGTTACTGAGCATCATAATCAGTGAGATCGGATTCTGCCACAAGAAAAATTTGCATACAATGACTCACCAAATAGGAGCACTGGAAAGATCCCATTCCAAATAATGTATGGAATGATACCAAGAGGAGTAGATGAATTGAGAGACTTGGAACATAGTGAGATCAGAAGCACTGGAGCAGAAGGTTTTACTGCAGAAATGCAGAAGCTCCATAGCCAGATCAGAGAGCAGTTGCAGAACTCTAGCCAAGAATACAAGCGTATAGTTGATCAACATCACAGAGAACTTCAATTTGAGAAGGCTACCAGTCCAGTTGTATATCCAAAAGCATGGAAAGTCAGTGCGGGAGCTCATGGACAAGAGCCCATAAATTTTTGGCCATAGGAGTATGATGCGGGAGCATAGTCAGCAAGAACACATGGAGGGACAACTTAGTGCCTCAGCGTGCCTTTGAATCATTTAGAAATCTTAACCGTTGGTGTTTCCTGCAAATCTTTTTGAAATGATTGAAAACTAAAGAAGATCAAATGCTTGGGAGTCGATTGATCATGAGTGACCTAGGAGTTTCACTCCTAGTCATGAATGTAACGAAAATTAAGTAGCAGTTTTTTTTTTTCTCGAGTAGACAAGTAGTCGAGGGGGGGAACCCTAAGAACCCTCTGAAATAAATAGAGGTTTTGTATGCCCGAATTAGGCTGCTGCAAGTTAGTAGGGTATTGTTGTGATTTAGTTGTTGCTGAGTTTTTAGTTGTTGTTTTATCATAGTTGTAGCCATTTACATTTGAATGAATATAACAGAGGAAAATTGATCCAATGCATGGTGTTTCTACAGTTTGCAATTCCTTGTTATTGTTGTTTTCATGAATGAATGAGTTATATTGTTGAGTACATGAAATTTTGAAATGTTTAGATAAGTTTCGTTTGTCCTCTTTGTTGAGTTCATGCAAGGTGTGCATACAGTCCACAAGGAGTGCATTGACAGAGTCTATTTCGAATTGGAAGCTCAGAAAAGATAGTGTGAAACTTCCCTTTGAAAGGAGTGCAAAGTGATTGCTGCAAGGTGTGCACAGTCACTCGCAAGAAGTTAAGTCTTGCGTGAGAATCTGTTGCAAGGAGTGCATAGATCCGAAATTAGACTAAGCGTCGAAGTAAATCTTTAAGGAGTCAAGAGAGAAGAAGGAGAGAATGCTCAAGAGAGATAGCAGTGGAAATCTTCAAAGGGAGTGGAGTACTGAAGGTTTTGTGAGTTACCGGCTAAGATTCGTCCAGGAGGGAGCGAGATCATTTCAAACCGTTGGATCTGAGCAAAGTGCACAAGCTTTAGCTTATGTGTACATGTCGAGAGAGAAAAGTCGCGAAGAGCCGAAGTAGATCCTGATCGTTGGTCACCAAAGGGATATGTCTCAACAGATCGAAGGTTTCGAGAGATATCGCTTCGAAGATTTCAGTTGAGATTTGAAACTCCCAAAACCCGAAGTACGAAGTGAATCTGGAACATCATATCCAGAGGGATGTGTGGTGACAGATTGTGAGCTTCATGAGGGAGCGAGAGTTGAGAGTTGAGATCTCCAAATTCCAAAGTCTCAAAGCAGGCTAGGGTCGTTGATTTGAGGAGGATATGTGGCAGGAGATCAACCATTGCGGAGAAAGTAAGTATTGGGAGTTGAAACCTCTGAAACCCGAATTGACGAAGCAAATCACAACCGTTGATTTGAAAGGGGCACACGTCAACAGATCGCGGAGATCTAGGAAGGCATGATCCAGAGAGAAGGAAGGAAAGGAGGAAGATCTGAACCGTTGATCGAGAGGCTCCACCTGATATCGCGATATCAACGGTCACGCAGGATTGCGGGGATAGAAAGTGCTCGGACTTTAAAATTTTGAGAGTGAGACGCAATCGAAACCACGGTATTGCAAAGGGGACACATGGAAATTGATAGTGAATTGCAGGGAGAAAAGTGGGTTGATCCCAAACCACTCTTGAATGCGCTCGCAATCGTGTGTTTATGCGAAGACATAGCCCGAGGTCACATACAGGAGAGGGATAAGGAGAAAGGAGCTTGCGCCTGAAACTTGAGAATTCAACAGTGCGAACGAAGAGGTCACGGGTACCATAGAACCTTCACCAAAGGAATAAAAGGGTTTGTGTTAAATCATAAAGTGAGACCAGTAAGGTTACAGGGAGCCAATTCAGCTCAGAATTGAAGATCCTTGACGGGGAGGTTGCGCAACCCTTAGGAGAGAAGGGGGGTCTACATCACAAATTCATTTAAGATATCAACTTATCTTCTAGAATTCAATAAAAACATAAGGAATTACAATAAATATAATTTATGGAACCCACTCCATTAGTAAAACCTAAGACCTTCTCAAGTCCCATTAATCATGTTGATTTTGAGAGCCTATGCTTCTGCATCACGAGGTGCCCATTTATGATGGATCTCATGATTCAGAAGTGATAGATAGTTGGGTTCTTGACATAGACACTTGGTTCGATTATAATTCGATTCCTAATAATGAGAAGCTTATGTTTTCCAAGTTAAATCTCACAAGGCTTGCCAAGATTTTGGTTGCAAACTGCAAGGCTCCCATTTATGATGAATCTCATGATTCATAAGTGCTCGATAGTTTGGTTCTTGACATGGAAACTTGATTCGATTATAATTTTATTCCTAATGATGAGAACGCTTCATTCACCAAGTTGAATCTCATATATTGTGCCAATATTTTGATTACAAACAATGCAGTGAATCAAAATCCCATCACCACTTGGACTAGGTTTGGGGAAGTTGTTAGTCTTATGTTTCATCCTTCTAGCTATAAATAGGATATAAAAATCAAGTGGAATTGCATGCATCAAGGTTTCAACATGCTTGTACAAGAGTACATCCATTAGTTCAATGAATTGTGGATCCTTCTCGGCATTATGAATCCAATTGAAAATCTTGTCCTTAAATTTAAAAGTGGATTGCAAGAACATTTGTATCAAGAGTTGAAGTACACATATATCACCACCATTGATGTTGCATACAATCAGGCACAATTGGTTGAAGAGAATTTTTTACATCAACGTAGACTTCAATATCATTCTTCCATATCTATACCTTCAAATCATTCCCCTCTTGCTACTACAAGGTCATCATGTTTTTCTCCATATTCTTCTTCTTCTATTAAGTATTTCCAGTATTGTTAGAAACAAGGACATGATAAGTTCAATTGTTTCCAATTGAAGAAAACAAATTTAATTGTACAATCACCCATTAAGGAAGACTGTCAAAACCCTAAATTTAATGAATCTAAATACATAGATAAACACCACATTATAACCTATATCTGATAAAAATATATACATGATTAAATATTTCATAACTAACAAGAAGTATGTGGTTAGTAACTTACTTGGCAACCACGTACCTATAATATAGTGACTTCAAAAACGTTGTGATACCTCGATCTTCAATTTGGAGAACCACAATAGAAAGTGGGGGATGACTCTCCTCCCAACCAATCCCTCAATCATCACAATTGAGAACCATTGAGCCCTCAATCCACTACTATGACATCTGTTCTTAGCCTTGTCCTCATATTGCCCAAGAAAAATGAGATATCCTTCTCTCCTTCTTTTCCATCCTTATATAGAATCCATTCATGGTAAAGCACCTAATCCGTGGGATCTATTATTTAATTATTTATTATATTTTAAAGTTTCTCAATCAATTTTCATTACTTATTTTACCATTTTCTTTTATTACCCAAATATACATAATAAGTACATATTATGACCCCTTTAGGATTATTATACTTCTTTATTATTATAATTTATTTATATAAGTACATATTATGACCCCTTTAGGATAATTATTATACTTCTTTATTATTATAATTTATTTATAAGTACTTATTATGACCCCTTTAGGATAATTATTATACTTCTTTCTTATTATTATTATTTATAACATAATAATAATATGAGGCATGACATATTTATCCCCTTCAAGGAACTTCAACCCAAAGTTATCATTGAATATGTTTCTTATAGGGTTTTTTTTAACTCACCATATCCTCCACAACACCCTCTATTAGCTCTATGTATCTTCCACAAAACCTTATGTTGGACTAGTATAAATCCACCCAAATGAGCACAACAGGAATCAAAAGTCCACACCACAACACCAAGGAAGTGTGAGTACTCTTTATCTTTTCTTCTCGACTTTTGGAACTAGGATTAAAGCCTATTAGTCTATTTGAAGCCCTAGGGCTCGAGATCATATGCCCAAACAGGAATCTATATTGGTAATCACGTGTACCAGGAATATCTAAAGGTTGATGTAAACTCCCTCTACAACTACCAAGTACAACCCCAGGCATGGAATTCCAATCCCACAACACCACCGACAGACAACATTCTAGCCATTCTTCGAGACTTCGGCATCACAAATCCAATACAAAGCATAATACTTTAGCATAAGTAGTGGATTGAGTTGTCCCCATCCTATAACATGTTATTTTTAATATTCTCTTTCGTAGTTATGGGCTCCCGCGAGATCATCAAATAAATCATCCCTCTCTGTCACTGGTGGATTTCCTCATAATCACCACCTTCATGTAAGCAATGCACTAGTCATAATATCAACATCTCAAAGTAATAATCCACATGATAACTCTCACATGACATCATAAGAATACAACATCATTGTATCACGACATGCTCTTGCGTGTCATCATAAAATAATTTCATGCAATTACACCATGGCATCACATCGACATATATTATGATAAGAAATATAATATCAACATATCCTTATTGAAGATATAACATTGCATCAACATAATAGATGGAACCACATATTATCATAACATCATAGCATAACATCATGAAAATGATAATCATCTCAACACATTTCACATGCAGGGTAAATAAATGTCAGGAGTGTTCTTATCATGATTCATCAACAAAATCAAATTTACTAACCTACATAAATACATAGTAAATACTAGCTTTTATCTCTAAAACGTGAATTATCATCAAAACAACCATTTAGCCCATAGATCTATTAGTTTAAGTTTATCAACCTAGGCTAGATCATTAATACTATGAGTTCTAGGTTCTCATCAAGATATCAATTTTTTTCGACAATCATTTCCTCTTCTTTCAACAAGAAGGTTGACAATTTAGGGGATATGTATAATCACCCTATCAATATGATAAATTTTTCATATAATTTTTTTGGTTTAATACATTGGTAACCTTCAAGTAATCCCCAATCAACTAAATCCACCACAATCAAGGAGAGTGGAGAGTATTCTTACTGAGAAATGAAATTTGACAATAAGCTATTATTGACATTAATAGGATGAATTAAATCATCAAGTCAAAATCAAATTTTTTCATAGAAATTTTTTCCAACGGCCTGCTAAATTAAAAATTAATGCTCAAAATGCCTCTAAATCCTCTTTTAATGATTTTCAATCTGGTGAGCATCTTCCCAAAGATTAAAAGTCAAAAATCAAGGCATCTGTAAAATTTCAATGTACATTACCAAAAATTTCCAAAGGTATTCATAATTAAACACAATCAAATGTTGCTCAAATTTATTGGTCATAATATTTATCTACAAGGTGATCAAGCTTAATGAATACATACATTAGCAATCATCCCAAGTTGAAATAGGTCTAATAGAATCCATAGCTTGGAGTAGGGTGCACCTGGTCTACCAAACCAAGTGTTGGCCTACCACACTCCTTGCAACCAACTACATCATGTCTTACAAATCCATCTCTACACAAAATCTAAGTGTCCAAAAGTACAATTATTACTTTCCACACTTAGACTTGTCCAATGCATAAGCATTATCAAACTTAATGGAAAAACATAGTTGGGATTCTACCACACAGGACTGATTCACAACTCCTCCAAACACTAAGGCATCAATATAATCCAAAACTCATCATCATATCTACAAAATTGAATGTTTATTGATGGTACATAATCACACCATGAGGATGCATATTAAATAAATAAGCAACTAAATATGAAGTTAAAATTCAAAAGGGAGAAAATCTCTTCAATAACTCTTAGTGGGACAATTGTAACCATTTCACAACTTTGCATGAACTTGTCGCAATTATCCATAACAACTTGGAACTGGCACATATGTATCAAATACAATGCTTGAGGGAGGAATAGAACATTGTACAATTGACCATGATTTTCATGAAACTTTTTCACAACAAATCCACATCTCATAATGGAAATAGTAGCATCGCACAAACTAATATTCAGGGAAGCCACAATTCATTCCACATCCAAAAAGTATCAAGAATTCATTACAATGTAACTCAATCAAACTCCAATTCTTGGAGAAGTGATCAATCCCAAACTCACTTGGATATGATGAATCAACTACAATTCTCAAATGTGCTTTGTATAATACAACACAGTGAACCATTAACAAGGTTGCAACCTCCAATGGCCAAATGTAATTATAGTCCCTTTGAATCATATCTCTAAGGAAATATGTAAGCCCCCAAGTCCATATCAACTAAAACTTCTCTTAGTTTCCATGGCCACCAAGAACCACAATAAATCATAACAACCATTACAATATGGTCATAGAAATCAATCTTATGATAGGAATCTATGTGTGTAAAATCTAAAACACAGCCAAGGTGTAACAACAATGATAAAACTTCTATGTAAAGCATATTTTTTAAGAACAGTGCCTTACACACAAAATTATTCATTCAAGCTCCTTTCTTCCCTTCTTCAAGATGTGACATCCTCGGAGAAGGACAACCTAGTTCCATTAATAACTTGAATCCATCTTAAATTTTCTCAATGATCCTTGGTCTTGAGAAGGGACAAGGGGCTAGTTTCCATAATATTTTTTAGGGATAAAAGGAAGTGCAAGTACTTATTCAGTTAAATATAATAGCTCACTTGATAAACAAAGAGGATTAATTTTCTTGCACAATGATTCAAAGAAAACATATGCATCCACATCCAATAACCTAGTTGTTTCAATAAAAACTTTTGTAGAAGAATGCTCAATAACTTTAGGTGTGTTGACAGGAACCATAATATATGCCTCCATATGGGCAGTCGGGGTTGTTGATGTTGTAATGGTAGTTGTTGTTCCCACATACTCTAGATGCACATAATTATCCATTGATTAGACCAATTTTTATATTCTGTATTATCATGATCCATGAAAACTTCAAAGTGAATCCTCCAAATCAACCACATATTCTTAAAACTACAAATTGAATTGCATTCACTAAGCATTGATTATTTTCCACCTTGGACGATAATGGTGAAGCTTGTTTCCAAATGCTTCATGCATTATCCAACTCTCGTATGAACTTAATCCTCTTCTCATCGTCATTGATACGCATGTTACAATAAACTATCTCCCTACCTTCAATCATACTAGCTACAAAACTAGAATTGAGGAAAGAGATGAAAGACACCATTTTTGCATCATTTCTTCCTATTTCATGCAAATGTTCAATGTTTTGATTCTTTGGAAAAGTTTGTTCAACTCCTTTACCTCAACCTAAATATTAAAAAACGGACATAGATTAAACGTGTATGTGTTGTAATTTGCAAATGCGGAAAACACAAATTACCATAAGACAATCAATACATGCAGACAAAGAACACAACAATTTACGTGGTTCACCCAAATGTTGGGCTACGTCCACCAAGCATAGGTATCGATTATATTATTATTCAGCTAATGGAGATTACAGTCAGGTCTCACTTCTCTCTGACACTCACAGCCTCTACGGGCATACAAATTTATAGCAATATATTAGAAACTGATTATTAATTGTGATCTCATCCATATTCTAACTTGGTCGCATTGGTTACAACCAACCCTGGTTTATAGGATCTAACATCCTATTAACGGATGAGTTGTTGTCACCGTTTCCAACAATCTCCACCTTGACAACAATTAACCTGATACCTTGCTCCTGCTTCTGTTCATCACCTTTTCTGCAAGCCAAGAGAAGCCAAGCACCATTGTAGCTTCTCTAACAGTACTGGTTTTGTGAACATGTATGCACAGTTCTCTTTTGTATGCACTTTTTCAAGAGAGACCCCACCTTCATCGATGACCTGTCTTACAAAATGGTACTTGATAGGTATATGTTTTGTTTTATTGTGATAGGTTGGATTCTTAGCCAAGTGAATAGCACTCTGACTATCACAAAGTAACTTTACTTTGTCCTGTATCCTTCCAAA
>ML784255.1:305307-324715 GCA_009831015.1 Picea engelmannii
TGCATATTTCTTTTAAATTGGTTTTCACATTCATTATGTGATATTGAGTGGGCGAACACTCTCCTGGGATATTTGATTTACTAAAGAGTGACAACGCACCAGCTGTACATATGCGTCGGTCCTGGAAGAACTGTTTGAAGTTAATATTGTATCAGTCCAAAAAATTGGGTTTGGTCATTGTATACCTGTGGAGCCATTAACTACACTAATGGGCATGGTAGCGAGTCATTCAAAGGACATGAAATTATAAAGGTATCACAACACCTGCACGATATTATGAGGAGTTCAAGACACTCACATTATAACCTATTTTTTGAGTTACACGCAAGTGCAGTCGCTTATCATTTAATGGATTAATCTATACTCAACAAGAACGTTAACTACGCATGGCCAGTCACACTCTAGTTTTACTTATTGCTCCACTGGATATCATTCCTAAGGTCAATGACATGATCAACTTGGTTACCACAGGAGTTCAAGTCCAAGCGAGCAGAGTTACGTTCAAACTGTATTGCCATTATTATGTCGTGTTCATGCTATTGATACTGGGCAGAGACCCATGATATCCTCACACTGCTCGTTGACTTGCATCTGGTGATATTTTAACCGCTTGCCTTGGAGACAAAGATGGCAACTCAAAGGGCAATGAATTTATGCTTCTAGACTCAGATTTAAATTTAAAGGAAGGTGGGAAAAACCAGGTTACAATCCTAAGTTTGGCTACGATTTTGTTGTTAACCACGACAAAAGACAGTGGTCGGTTCATCCTGGGAGTCACCTGCAGCTTTACAAAAGGCTTATAAATGCACAGAGATCAGGGTTGAATCGAATTCCCAATAGGCGATTTACACTTTCGTGGTCTCCTACCATCAATCATGCCAATGTTTATGTGGGTTTTCAAGTGCAGTTGAATTTGACTGGAATTTTCATGCATGGAAAAATTCCAACATTGCCAGCGGATAAATGGCCAACGTGCAAGCTCATCCTTGTGGCAGAGTCTAAGAATGTTTTTGATCAAAAGGCAAGCAATTAATATTTGGTGGATTTGCAACTTCGGTGGGGAGATTATGATTCTCATGACAGTGAGCGATATACCAGAGCTATTGACCCTGGGAAAGTCGTTCGCAAGTATGTCCTGCTTTAGTTTGAGGAAGACCTAAACAATTCCCCTTGGTTTGTACCCACTCCCTTGAAGTTCGCTCACCCGATGAACCCTTTACCTCATAAATTCAAGAATCATTTGCCTCTCTTCCATGGCGATAGAACTGTTACGATGATTGAATATTTTCGTGCGTTTTCGAATGATTGTGCCATTCTCAGAGTAAATAACAATGATAGTTGTATGTTGTTGTTTATGAATTCCCTTCAAGGCGATGCCACCTCCTTATTTTCCAGTCTTCCTAATGGATACATCTCTACTTGGTTTGAACTTTCTTACTGGTTTACCTCTACCTTTGGGCATTTGGATAATCCTTACGAACATGTTAAGAGGTTTAATCAATTACTCTTAAAGGATAATGAGAGAATTCTTACTTTTAATCTTCAGTTCATCAAGTTATACAATTTAATTCCTACTCCCATTCACCCTACCAACTTGGCTTCCCTATTGCATTATTACGAGCTTCTACCTCCTCTCTAACGATGGTGGTTGGAAGAAAAAAATGTTCAAAACCTAGAGCTATCCCTATCCACTTGCCTCGACTTTGAAGAGAAAATTCGTAGAACAGGTTACTCTTTTGGCATTTATGATTCACACAAGGAGTTGTCTTCTTTAATCCCCATCATTAAGAGCTTACAAGATCACATTTTCTTTCTCGAGTCTCAATCTTCAAATCATGCTAGGAGTATCTCTCAGGAGCCTTCTCTCTTAGGGCCTAATTATGATGAATTCACTTCTTGTGGTCAACAACATGGATGTGAGGAGGATCATGATTACATCATGATGCTTAGTGACCAATCCAACTCTCACACCCTTCTTAAACCTCATGAAGAAACTCAAACCCAAAATCATTTTTCATCTCAAGCCTCTTATCTACACGCATACGATGGAAATTTTGATTATGCAAATGAATAAATCAATTATAACTATGTCAAACCAATTTATGATACATTTGTATTTGATGATAATGCTAATGAGTGGTCAAATGATGTAGACTAGCATGACTTTAATGATGTGGCTAAGGAATCCTCTTTTGAAGATATCTATGAGTTCAATCAAGATTTTAATTTGTATAAAATTTTCGCTAATCCTTTGTTTCAATCAAAAGTGGTTAAATAACTTGACACCATAAAGCATGTCCCTACTAGGTGCAATTTCTTCGATGATAGTGACTATTGTAGGGACATTCATATGTTTTTTAATCCATGTTATGAATCTTCTTTGCATCATGATGAAACTGTTCCTGATATAAAGATCTACATAGGTGATATTAAATCAGTTGATGAATTCATTAACCTACAAAACCTCAACCCTAAATCTAATTCAGTGAATACCTTCATCATTGCCGACAAAGCATTTGTTGGTTGACATGTCTTGGAGATTGGTGATCACTTCTTTTGGGTATTGATTAATCATTTCTCCGCATAGTACGCATCTATTGGTTGTCATTTTGGTAGTCCCCCCACGCATGAATTTTTCAAACTCATAAGACTCACATGAAAAGCAAGTGATGCATTCCTTTACGTTAAATTTCACCCGAACCGAGTCTAAGCTGATGGTTTTCTTTCCTCTATACATAAATAAACAACAACAACAACAACAACAACAACAATAATAAATTGTGGGAAAGGCTAGATTAGTTTTGGGTTGATTTCACATTTTCTTAGTTTATTTTCTCGCTTTTATTTCTTTTGCTTTCTTTTTCTTTTTTCCTTTTTTGATGGTCAGAAGTGATGGAGCAATAATTGGTGATATTAAAAGGTAGGCTATTTGTATATTTTTAACTGATTGACCAAATGTGTTTTGGTGGACAACAGACTTGCAGGTGAACTAAGTTGCTTTCCTTTGTCATAATCACTCGCTTGTCCACCATGTGCTTGCTACATGAGACATCTTCACTTGCCGCGTTCGTCAATCATATCCCCTTCTCCTTCTTTCCCTTTCTACTCCCCCTTCATTTTGAGATGCATCCAACATACACATTGTGGACGCTTAGTGTTTTGGGTCTTTCCCTCAACGCACATCCACGACAATTTTCTAGCCTCGTAATCATCTTGTCAAGTTTCTAAAGAGTCATTCCTTCGGGTTATACAATAGGACCAAACCCCCTCATACTTACCACTTTCCATGAGTTATTCCACGAAGTCCCAATCCATGAATCCATTGACCTCCATTGTGTCTCCCCCTGTTGTATAACCTGGTCCACCTAACCCTATCAGTCTCTTCTTGTTCCACATCGAGTCACCCTTAGTTCTTCCATTACCCTTCCCTTTCCCTTCCTCAAGAGAATCAAGGATCGTAAGTTTATTGTTTCAAGTTGCACGCCACTGTAAGAGAAGAGCATATGTTGGTTGGAAATTGTTGACGACGATTTTTGTCAACAGTACTTAGCCGAAAAAGCGTTGCTAGGCTCTCCCTCTCATTGCACAATTGTTGGCACAAGGCCTTGTGGGCTCCTGTTGAGTTGCTGCTACACATTAAAGAAGATGTCATTAAAGAATAATTGAGCTATGAAAAATATGATCGGAGATTAATTTTTAAGTTGCACATAATACAATATTGGTAAAGTTGTTAAAGTTCTGGAACTATCACAAATTTGGCTCTCATTTCCCATTTCTCAAATACCTTTATTACTATGAACTTTTTAAATAAAACAAAGTGAACCAATTATCTAAATTCATTCATGTGATAAACCCTTCATATTACTTCTGTATGTTCTCATGATTCTCTTTTCAACAAAGATATACTCATATCCCTCCAATATTTAATTACACCATAAAGGTAATATAAAGTTTCCTTTTGGTTACGATTTAAATATTGTTTCATGACCATATCATGGGTTTTAAAAAAAAGGGGGAACGTGCTATGGATTGGAGTATACGATATCTTGGCTAACAAAAGGCATCAAACTTATCAAAGGGAATTTTCCAAGTGTGATGCCAAGAAATGCTCCACCCAATCCCATATAAGCCATTTAAGAATCTATTATAGATTTTGTATTTTTGATGGGACTTTCTTAAGAGTAATCAAAGTTTGGAGTTTCTCTTCTCTTGAGCAAAAATACTATGGAAAAAACTCTTTGTCGACGTATATTTCTTTTAAATCGGTTTTCACAATCATTATGTGATATTGAGAGGGCGAACACTCTCCTGGGATATTTGATTTACTAGTTGTACATATGTGTCGGGCCAGTCAGAACTGTTTGAAGTTAATATTGTATCAGTCCAAAAAATTGGGTTTGGTCATTGTATACCTGTGCAGTGATTAATACAATAATGAGCATGGTAGCGAGTCATTTGAAGGACATAAAATTCTAAAGGTATCACAACACCTATACAATATTACGAGGAGATCAAGACACTCACATTACAACCTATTTTTTGGGTTAGGTGCAAGTGCAGTCGCTTAATAATTCAATTGATTAATCTATACTCAACAAGAACGTTAACTACGCATGGCCAGTCACACTCTAGTTTTACTTATTTCTCCACTGGATATCATTCCTAAGGTCAATGACATGATCGACTTGGTTACCACAGGGAGTTCAATGCCAAGCGAGCAGAGTTACGTTCAAACTGTACTTCCATTATTATTTCGTGTTCATGCTATTGATACTGGCCAGAGACCCATGATATCCTCACACTTCTCGTTGACTTGCATCTGGTGATATTTTAACCGCTTGCCTTGGAGACAAAGATGGCAACGCAGAGGGAAATGTATTTCTGCTTCTAGACTCAGATTTAAATGTAAAGGAGGGTGGGAGAAACCAGGTGACAGTCCTAAGTTTGGCTACGATTTTGGTATTAACTACGACGAAAGACAGTGATTGGTTCATCCTGGGAGGCACCTGCAGCTTTACAAAAGGATTATAAATGCACAGAGATCAGGGTTGAATCAAATTACCAATCGACGATTTACACTTTCATGGTCTCCTACCCATATTTATGTGGGTTTTCAGATGCAGTTGAATTTGACTGGAATTTTCATGCATGGAAAAATTCCAACATTGCCAGCGGATAATTGGCCAACATGCAAGCCCAACCTTGTGGCAGAGTCTAAGGATGTTTTTGATCAGAAGGAAAGACATAAATATTTGGTCGATGTGCAACTTCGATGGGGAGACTATGATTCTCATGACAGTGAGCGGTATATGAGAGCCAATGCAACAGATGCAGGTATTTCATTATTGTTTGCTCCATAACCATTCAATATGCGATCAGGTCGTATGCAACGAGAAAAAGATATTCCTCTTGTTTCTTATTGGTACAAGGAACACTGTCCTCACACATATCCAATGAAGGTTCGTGTGAGCTAAAAGGTTATGTGAACTTCATCACATGCCTCCAAAAGTTCAAAAGGAGAAATACTAGTTTCATTCCCTGCAAGCTACTAAAGTTTTCCAGACAACTGAGCTACATTGGGTAGAGGCAGAGATTCAAGTTGCAAACATATTTACAATATGTTGAATCTTCTTCACCGAAAGAACTTGAACTATCTTCTAAAGCCCATGAAGACACTTACAACCAAGGAGTGTAAAAAGTCATGTTTCGGAAATGCTTTCCATTTATGTCGTGAAATTTTGCGATTAACAAATTGGAATATCTGCAAATCAGATGGAAACTAATTATAAACACTATTTAAGAAAATGTAAACGAATGATACAGGGATAACAAAAATTAGTTTAATGATTTATTAAGAAAAATCCTGGACAATTAAAACTTAGTTATAAACCTGTTTAACTAAAAGAACCATTTACACGAGGAGATAAAAGAAAGCAGTGTGCAACCATTGAGGGGGATAAATTTTTGTGAATACAAAATTTTTATGAAGGAGAAAAATTTAGAGAAAATTATGAGAGAATAACTTTGGCAGAAATTTCAGAGAATAGTATGTTGGGAGTGCTGGGAGGACTTTTTCATTTCATTATTTTCTTACATCTTTAATGACGAAATTGTTGGCAACAGGGGGTCTTGCGAAGCAACGAAAATGATAAGTAAGGATGAGTTTGTTGGCCTTCACAAGGTAAAGATTTACTTGTTAGGTTGTTGTATTAAGGCTCAATTTGATTCAACGCTAATCAGATTCTATATGCAAGTTTTCTCCTTGTGATTCACTACCATGACTCCATTTCTTCTTGGATCAACTTTCTTTTTCTTTTTCATGCTTGGTCTTTCTATTGTACATTGTGTCTAGAAGGGCTAAAGACCATATACCTAGCCCTAGTCTACGCAAAGACTTGCAGATTTTGAAGATTTATGAATTTGTATGAGAAGCCTTGTAATGAAAATCATTTCTTTCTCACTCTGAAGTATCCCTTAATCTTTCTTTAAAATCCTTAGTTTTCCTCTTAATTATTAATTTAACACTTTGAATTCATAATTAAAAAAAAAATACATAAAAAATTATAATAGGAAAAAAAAAACATGTTATTTTGTAAATAATCATGTGTATAAGGTTTTATTTATTAGCTTGTTAATACAAATAACTTTCCTCTTGCTTACTTTACTATTTTGAGTTTATTATTTTTACGTCCTAACTTAAAAAGGGAAAATAAACAAACTTATGACTGTTATTTTGTAAAATATTTATATAAGCTTTCATTACTTACTTGTTAATAAACCTTTTGCTTTAGCTTATATTTTGTTTTTCTTGTTATTTATCACATGCTTCTAAAAGGAAACAAAAAAAATATTATATCAGTTAAGCCTTCAAACAAACATTTTGATAAGCTTTCTTTTAATTAAGTCATTTTTTTATTAACTTTCTTTAGCTTTTGGTTAACTTGGCTTCAATTACTTTTTGCTAAAATAAAAACAAAAAAATTTCCTTTTCATTCTATTAATTGCATTTCCTTTATTAAATTTGATTTATTACTCCAAATGTATAAACTCCACATATAAGTAATACTTATAAAATCGCATAAAAATTAAATATTGTTAAAAAGTGAAATTATAAGGCAAAGGAATTCATGCTTGGACTATAGGTTAGAGGAAAATTGGCCTAGGGTTCGATGCACTTTCTTGTCTGGGGATTAAAGCCTAGGGAGACATTCCCGCCTCTTCTCGCCTAGCCCCACGAGAGGTCAAAAATGTTGATGTTGGAGACTCTCTAGTCCCTCGATGTCAACAAAGTGGTTACATGAGCTTCTTAGGGAAGACCATGTGGTTCTTGATTTATAAGTATATATATAAACCCATATTTTGGATTCTTGGGGGTTCACTCATTGTTTGTTGTTCACACTCTTCTTTATGTTCTCTTTCTCCATTCACTCTTTCACCCATTCAACATTCATCATTCATTTTGATCTTGGCTTGGGAATGAAAAATGAATTGTTGGAGAGGAGCCATTCAAACCTCCTTTGAATAGAAATATCCCAAATAAAAATAAGCCATACCAACCTGCTAAGGATGAATCCAAGAGAGAAGAGTCCTTGGGAAAAAGGGGAAGACCACCAATCCAGTGTTGGGGATGCAAAGAAGATCACATGTACAAGGATTTCCCTCACATAAAAGATAAAGTGAAGACCATGCACAACATCCAAGAGGCTACACCAACATACGACATGGGAAGAATTTATGCAACCTTAGAAGATCAACAAGCAGAGTACCAATCCAATATGATCGAGGTGGAAGGTAATATCATTAATCATATTGTTTTTGTTTGAATTGATTCAGATGAAATCCATTGTAACATTGATCCTAAAATAGTGTATAGATTAAATTTGATGAAAAGTAAGATCAAAAAATCAAGTTTGGTTCAGCTAGCCATCAGAATCAAAAGAAGGATCAATGAGATGATAAGAGGTTGTTCCATAAGTCTTAATGGAGTGAATACTAATGTTGATCTAAATATTATACCATTGGATCTTATGATGTTCTAATTGGAATGGACTGGTTGGACAAGCATCATTCTATCCTAGATTGTCATAACAAAACATTTACATGTCTTGATGAAGAAGGAAAACATAGCACTTTGAAAGGAATTCCAAGACCCATTTCTATAAGGGAGATTTCAGCCTTACAATTGAAGAGATTTTTTAGGAAATGATGTCAATTGTATGCATTCCATGTAGAGGAGCCAAAAAATATAAAAGGGCCAAGCCTTCAATATTTTTCGGTACTACAAGAATTTGAAGATGTATTCCAAGAAATACCAGGATTGCCACCAAAGAGGGAAATATATTTCTCTATTGATTTAGTACCAGGAGCTTCCCCAGTATCAAAAACATCTTATAGAATGAGTACACCAGAATTAAAATAATTACAAATGCAGTTGGAAACATTTTTGAAGAAAGGGTACACACGTCCAAGTGTTTCACCTTGGGGAGAATCGATACTCTTTGTCAAAAATAAGGATGGAACATTGAAGTTGTGTATTGAATTTAGACATCTGAGTAAAGACATTGTGAAGAACAAATACCATGTACCCAGAATTGATGACCTCTTTGATTAGCTAAGAGGGGAAAATATATTTTCAAAGATAGACTTGAGATCAAGATACCACCAGGTAAGAATCAAGGAAGAAGACATCAATAAGACAACCTTTAGAACTAGGTATGGGCACTATGAATTTGTAGTGGTGCCATTTGGACTGTCCAATGCACCAACTATCTTTATGTGCTTAATGAATGGCATATTCATAAATTATTTGGACAAATTTGTTATGGTATTCCTGAACGACATACTTATATATTCTAATTCAGAGGAAGAGCATGAACATCACCTAAGATTGGTATTGCAAGTGTTGAGAGAACATCAGTTGTATTCCAAGCTTAGTAAGTGTTGTTTTTACCAATAACAGATCCATTACTTGGGACACATTATTTTAGAACAAGGCATAGTAGTGGATTCAAAGAAGATTGAAGCCATTAGAGGATGGCCAACACCTATGAATGTTTCAAAGTCAGATATTTTATGGGATTAGTTTCTTACTACAGAAGATTTATAGCAGGGTTCTCTAATATTTCTCATCCCATCACTTCTTTGCAAAATAAGGGAGTTAAATTTGAATGGACAATTGAGTGTGAAGATAACTTTAATTTGTTGAAAGAATTACTTACTAGTGCACCTATTTTAAAGATTGTTGACCCAAATGAAAATTTTGTGGTATGTACAGATGCATGCAAGGAAGGACTTGTTGGATTCCTCACTCAAAATGGACATGTCATTGGTTATGAATATAGAAATATTAAAGATCATGAGAGGAACTATGCCACACATGACTTGGAATTTGATGTCATTGTTCATGCATTGGAAATGTGGAGGCATTATCTCATGGGGAAGATATTTGAATTAAGAACAAATCATAGTGGTATGAAGTATCTTTTTGAACAACCTACTTTGAATGCCATGAAAATGAGATGGATGGAATTTTTAAGTGAATACGATTTTGACATCAAGAATATCAAAGGAAAATAATAAAGTTGTTGATGCATTCAGTAGAAGATTACATCTCATGCATGCTACAACCATTAGTATGCATCAATCAAATTTAAAGAGCATATTTTTAGATGTTGTTGTTACAGATCAACATTACCTACAGGTAAAAGAAATCTTACAACATGAAAATGTACAACATAAAATTAAAGAATATGAGATGAGGAAAGATGGATTACTCATGCATAAAAATTAAATTTTTGTTCCTAGTTTCGAAGAACTTAGGAATTTGGTATTAAAATAAATGCATAATGTTCCATATGTCGAACATCCCAGTTACCAAAAAGTAATTGCAGTAGTAAGAAGCCAATTCTTTTGGCCAGGAATGAAGAAATATGTTGTTGATTATATTTCCAGATGTGTGGAATGTCAGAGAGTGAAGGCTGAGCATAGGAACCCAACGGGTTTTATACAACCATTATTGATTCCAGAGAAGAAATAGGAAGTGGTAACCATTGATTTTATAACTAAATTGCCTAGGACAACACATAAACATCATTCAATCATGGTAGTGGTTGATAAATTGAAAAAGACTGCTCAATTGTTTCTTGTAAAAATGACTCATACAACAACTAATATTGCAAAAATTTACACGAGGGAGATTGTTAGGTTGCATGGGATACCTAAGACAATTGTTTCGGATAGAGATACAAAGTTTACTTCAAATTTTTGGAGGCGATTGTTTAAAGGATTTGGTACAAATATGAATTTTAGCACAACATACCATCCACAATCAGATGGGAAGACAGAGAGAGTCAACCAAGTAATTTAAGACATGTTGAGAATGTATGTGATGGATAAGCCATATAAGTGGGAATATTACTTGCACTTGGTTGAGTTTTCCTATAATAATGGGTATCAAGCTTCATTGGAAATGAGCCCATTTGAAGCTTTGTATGGTAGGAAATGCAATAATGCAGTGAGTTGGGACAACCCATCGGACATAGTAGTACTTGGGCCAGAATTTCTCAAGGATATGGAAGACCAGATGGTTAGAATTAAGAAGAATTTAAAGGCAGCTCAAGATAGACAAAACATTATGCAGATAAGAATAGGACAACTATAGAATTTAAAGTGGGGGAGCATGTGCTTTTGAAAGTGAAGCCCAAGAAGAGCTCACTGGAGTTGGGTAGTTGTACAAAGCTAGCGGGCAGATTCTGTGGTCCATTTGAGATATTGGATATAATAGGACCAGTTGCATACATGTTTGCATTTCCTGCCTCCATGAATGTGCATAATGTATTTCATGTCTCTTTGCTGAAAAAATATGTACATGATCCTAACCATGTTATTGATTGGCATTTGATTCAGGTAGAGCCAGAGGAAGAATTTCAAGTCCATCCAGTGCACATATTGGACAAAAAAATCAAAATGCTCTGAAATCAAGTTATAGAGATGGTAAAATTTCAGTCAACTAGCTACAGTCCCAAAGATGATACTTGGGAGCATGAAGATGCCATGCGGGTAGAGTACCTGCAAATTTTTGAATAATTTTGAAATTTTGAATTTATGTTTTTTATATGCACTGAGGACAGTGCCAAAATAAGGGGGAGGGGAATGCAATACCCTAGTTTTGAGTCCCCATATTAAATAATGTATTTTTTTCATTTGATGAAAGGCCAGAGCACCCAAACAATTAAAAGAGGCTGGAGTGCCTAGGAAATGTAATGCTTTGATCATCATTAATAATAAAATACATCGTTGGTTTCTAGAAATACAATGGCAAGAGTTATAAGCGGATATGATTCCACGAGAGAGGGGGCTTAAGGGGATAAGTATTTTATTATATTTTATTTACCCATAATTTTTTTAATTGAGAGAAGAGGTTAGATGAGCTTCTTCGAGAAGACCATGTGGTTCTTGTTTTCCAAGTAAATATATAAACCCATGTTTGGGATGTTTGGGGGTTCAATCATTTTTCATTGGTCATTATTCATTGTTCACACTCTTCATTCTGTTATCTTTCTCCATTCACTCTTTCACCCATTCATCATTCCTCATTGATTTTGATCTTGGATTGGGAAAGAAAAACGAATTGTTGGAGAGGAGCCATTGTTTTGTTGGATGTAATGATTGTTGGTGTATTCTAGCCATGAATTAATGCCTACATGTATGAGAAGCATTGGAATGTGTTAATTTTTTCTCACAATTGTGAATCCTGAGAGTCCTAGCATGGAGATTCTTGACTAGATGCATTGGAGCCCTGAAAGGAGGTGTGAATCTTGAGATACTGTGTATCATAGAAGGGGGTCCATTCTCTTGGGTTGTGCAGGTTGGAGAGAAGAGATATGGTGTACTTTGGATTGCTGTGTGTTGAGAATCGTGGGAGAGTTGGAGTGCTGACTGGTTAGGGGAGCTGAGTGACACCCTGGAACCGTCCTTGTGCATTCACAGCCCTGGCTCGGGGGTGACATTGTTCTTGAAACTTGGAACAACAATGTCTACGGTTGGGTGGAACGTCCTTGGTCTGCAACCAATCGGTGATTCGTTTAATTAAAGATAAGTTCTCTATGTCATGATACCTATATATATTTTTTCGTTGTGTATTAATTATAATCTCTGATATTCATGTTTATAATATGTATGCTTGCTATTTATTGTTGTGTATGGAATTATATTCATTCATTTTATGTTGTAGCATGAATCTTGATCTCTGCATGTGAATTTTTCATGCCTCTTTATTAATTAAAAATTTATCAAAATTCAAAATCAGTTTTGAACTGAAATTTTGAAGTAACGTGGCTAGCCCGTAGGTGGTTGGGTATGTTACAGTCTATTTAATGCCCCCATGAATTAAATGTTTGGAAAAAACAAACCTCATAGAAAAAAGGAGGTGGTGCCTATTTATAAATAAGGACCACTTATAACATTTATACCTAGATTGTAAAATATCTAACTATCACTTCTACTACATCCCTTTTTTTTATGTTAAACAAGAATCACTTATAACATTTATACTTAGATGGTAAAATATCCAACTATCACTTCTACTACATCTCTTTTTTATGTTTTGTTTTAAGACTTTTTAAATAAAACACCTATTTATAAATAATGATCACTTATAATATTTATACTTAGATTGTAAAATATCCAACTATAATTTCTACTACATTCTTTTTTATATTAAACAAGAATCACTTATAACATTTATACTTAGATTGTAAAATATCCCACCATCACTTTTACTATATYCCTTATGTTTTGKTTTATAACTTTTAAGGAAAASAAAGAATAKGCATGCAAAACTATTGTATAAATTCAAAGCACTACAAACCCTATAAAAATAATGGCCAAAACATTATTATAACGACCCCACAATTGATAAATTGGTCACAAGCATTATGAATTCCTTTTGACAAAATGACACAATACTATTATGAATGCCTTTTGACAAAATGACACAATATTACTAAGGCAAAACAAGGGTAGTTGCGGAGCAAAAAGTCCCTGCTAAGGAGGCAGACATACCACTTCCGTAAAGTCAGGGACTTGCTGCTCCGATATTAGTAGACAAGTCTTAAGGCAAGTATGTGTTACGGATCACTTTGGTTTCTCGTCGTCTGGATTGGAACGTAAAAAGCATAAATTATTTGGATTGGAACGTAAGATGGAGCACAAATTAATAAAAAATTATAAAAAACCTATCTGTAAATAACCTAATTTTGGTTGATATCACCATAATCACGATGAAGAAAATGAAGGCGGAATGCGATTTTCTTGAAGAGTTGTGGTGCAGACGGTCTGATAGAAAAAATTGGTGTTGTTCTAAGCGTCAGGCAGAGGATAAAAGCTACTGCGAACATCATCGCGATAACTTACGAGCAAATTACAAGAAAAATAAGACCAGAAAAAACGAGTATGTGAGGTTCATACCTACTTTCTTTAGGATTCTGCCAAATTCTAATTTTTTATATTTAAATTGCCATTGATTTTTATGCAGATCTCAGAAGGAAATTGTGATTGGTATCACCAAACAATGTCTGAGCAATAATTTCAAGATAAAGGAGCCTGAGATAGCTGAAACCGCGGTTTTAGCTGACGATCTATTTTTTCTGAGATTATTACCATTTAAAGGTCATCCCTTAGGCAATTTTAGAAATTACATGCTTTGTATTGGAGAAAATCAAAAGATCAAATAATATTAGTGTTAAATGTAGTTGCATAAAAATGAAGCACATGGACATTTTGTAAGAGAAAAGGTTAACTTATAAACTAGATGGATTGTGCAAGATACTTTTTTGTGCACTTATTGGCACAAAACTTAAGAAAAGGAGAAGTGGAATATCTTAATGATATTGTTGTGAGTAATTAGTGTTGTTAGTGATTAGTCATTAAGTAATTAACTATAATATGTTTTATCTAGAGAGAGCATCTTACTCCCACCGAGAGATGTGATCTTCGCTTGTTTCTTCCAGAGGGGCAAAAGAATAATACTGTGGTGGAATTTCTGCTGAGTGGGCAGAATTTTAATTCCGGGAATCCAGCCTTGATGTGGGGAGCGAGTGTTTGCAAAGAGTGAGTGTTTGCAAGGGAGAACAAGTCCCCAATACCCTTTTGCAAAGAGAGTTGAAGCTGAATCTTTCACAGTCTCTGTATTTCAAAGATCGTATAACATATCATGACACTTTTCTAGACAATGTTGAGGAGTTAAAGCAACTCTGAGAGTCTTGTGATCACAACCACAAAGTTTTTAGGAACGACCTGATGCGATGGATGGCGAAGAGGTACCAACGAAAGAACTAGGTTAAATCGATTAAAAGAGAGGGTAGTTAATGGAAAGGATAGCAATACGCAACAACCATGTTGGTGGGGGGCCTTATACGCAACGGTAGCTAGTGTGCACCATGATATCATTTAAACCGGTGAATAAGATAGATGTTAGTGACACTTGCAATTACGTTATATAACATGATTTATTTAACTCATGCCACGTGCATTCCATTACATGGAATGGTCTCCACTTGGTTACCATGCTCGCATGTTATTTGCATGGATTCCATGTGTGCATCCATCATGACCGAGTTTCAATCCCAGGCTAACCAAATGACATGGTTTTGCAGTGGGTCGATTCAATTGCCATTGTAGTTTACTTCTAGGAAAAAAATTGGATCTGAGTAGTTGTAAGGCATAAGCTCGGGACCACGTGGGAGCCATGAAAAAGGTTTTTATAGAGAAGTCGTGGGAGCCATGAACAAGGTTTCAACAATCATCTTATCCAATGTAATGTAGCCATTAAGATTTTACAAGGTGAGTTGTCAGGCCTTGGGGACAAAGACATGTCAACAGAAGTATGATAACAGGTAAAAAGAGGAAGACATATTCAGATGGAAACCAACAACATGATTATGGGTAAGGATGGACCACCCATATGGATTAATATCACAATTTCCATTACACTCTCATATGCCGGTACTCGATCCAGGCGTGTATTCATGCATTCTTGGCACTCAATGTTGGTACTTTATGCATGCGATGGGTAGAGAATTGTAACTAAATTGATGAATGATTTGTTATGGATGTTTAATAATTCAATTTGTGATGGTAATGGACTCTTTACAATTTGTTTTCAGTGATTGTTGACATTTCTCTATATTTTTTCTACCCAAAACAATGATGGTATGATTGCTTCTGTGCATATCTTCTTTTCTAGAAGTACACATCTCTTCCATGGGAAAATAAGATTCTGTTAGTATGCTTCACATGATCAATTATAACAATGATGGCATGATCCTTTTGTACATATCTTCTTTTGTAGAAATACATGTTTCTTTCATTCCCAAATAAGATTCTGTTAGTATGCTTCACATGACAAATTATATTAGCAACAATATGTCGAATGGCTTAGTTATGGATATTTTGATGAGTGTATGTAATGATTTATTGAATTCAAATGCTAAAATGTTTATGGTTGTATTATCTAGTCTTCCATCGAAGCATAATATACAGGTTTCTTTCATGCCTAAATAAGATTCTGTTAGTATGCTTCAGATGACAAATTATATTAGCAACAATATGTCGAATGGCTTATTTATGGATATTTTGATGAGTGTATGTAATGATTTAATGAATTCAAATGCTGAAATGTTTATGGCTGTGAATATTGGACCATCTTTGATGCTGTAGATGTAATATGCTAAGACTCAATCAAATCTGACCTGGAAACGACCTCAGAGGGACTTGGATGTCCTTCCATCTCATTTTGAAAAGAGCATTGTCTCTCTATATGTTCCTCACTGCTTAGATACCTCATTCCCATCACGAGTACTGCGTTCTACACCTGTTGAGCCTCTAAAAAAACAGTTGATAGTAGAGCCTGGAAAAGCACATTTTATTTTTCTACCCAACATGTATGCATGCAAAGTAAATAATGAGAACTTACTTGTTCGGCTTTGTCCATTTCCTATGCCAAAATATCTTCCATTACATCGTGACATATTCGTCCCAATAAAGTTTTGAGTATGATCGTATATATATTCTATCAACGGAATGTGAAAAGAAACAGTTTTCAAAAGTATGGTTTATATAACCAAAGAGGAGATTGTCATCTATTATAGCCATGTCCAAGCATGAGATCCAAGTTTTCATCATTTCACAGCGTTTCCTTATGTTGTTGGCATCTGTTTCCTTACATTTCGAAGCCCATAATATGCTGGAAATGAGCATTCTTAACAGAATAAACTTAAGCTTAAGCTTTCATTTGGAATCCCTAGTGGGTGACCTGGTCCCATACGCAGATTCAATTGGAGATTCAGAGCCTATAGATCCATCAATAGAAAACATGGCATCGGATGGAAATTCATAAATAGGTAAACATTGCTATGCCAGACTAGAAAAGGTTACAGTGCATAGAACATGAACGATACGAAAGGATTTAATGAGGAATACCATAATGATCAATCATAACTATCACCTTGTCGAGATTAAGAACCACCAACAACTAAGGGAAGGGGAGGGTCACGTAGTTTACTGAGCACAACCACTAGCAAAGAGAAAGAGAGGATAAGGGAAAGCAACCTGATCGAGCCAGCTGGCTGAACAAACTGTTACATATATGTTTCCATCAGTGGCGATCGAAACTTCTTGGCTCGCAAACCATCATGGCGAACATGGATGTCCAACTCTTAAACATGAGAAAATCTAATGATTTATAGAATGACAAGTTTACAATCATTCAAACATTTGGCTAGGTTTACAAATATTCAAACACTTGGCGATTTTCAAACACATATTCAAACACTTGGCGATTTGTGTCCATCAGCCTCTTGCATGAAGCAAAGTCATGCGATGAGATAATCCTTGGCTAAGCACAAGCATTTAATGTTCTGAATTAATGCTAGCCGCAAGAGCTAGCATTAATCTACCTCTCTGAAATGCAATGCAAATATATCTTGTATTCCTTAAGTTTCAAATGAAATTGCCTAGATATGAGGCCAAATAAGGCCTCGAAATTTCTAATTGGTTAAACAAAAGTGTTGTAAATATTTGGTAGGCCAAGAAAAAGTGTTAAAAGTGTTAAAGGAATATGGAAATAAAACTTATGGTTAAATTATTCGATTTGTGCACTGAAGTATTTGAAAAACGAAACGACAGGGACTAATAAGGCCCAAAATCTTTATGAGTTGTGTTTATGTTTTCGATAAATATATACTTCATCAATTCTTGGATTAATTTGTCTTTAAATTTTTAGATGACATTACAATATATTTTATATCAATTGAAAGAGTACAAAGAGCACTTATGAATTGTAGTGAATGACTCTTAAGGGGAGCCAAATTTTACAACCAAAATGTATAGCTTGTGCCCAAAGTCTTGTATATGATTAGTTCCATCTTAAAATGGTCCATTCGAAGACTATCCAAATTTTTAATTTTTTTTAGACTTTTGGCTGAAAACTTTTGAGACAATACTCCATTACTGTTTTTTTTTTTCTTTCTATTTTTTCAGAATTTTTATTAGTTTTATCTCTATAGAGAAAGAAGGAAGTGTGTGGGGTCAACGTAATCTTTTTAACACACCCCAAAAAAACATTTTAGAGTTCTTTAACAGACTAAAAAATAATTTGAAGTTGTGATCCGTGGTTGCTCAATCAGAGAACATGTAAGTAATAAAATGGAATATTATTTTTAGTAAAAATAAAACTTGATAGCATAAGCCCAAGTCTTACATGGATTGAAAGCACGGAAATTAAAAGGAAACAATTAAGTTATTGGGTTTCTAACATTTCCACACATATAAAGGAAAATGAAAATATATAAAAAAACATAACCAAGGTGTTTTCTTCCTTTAAAAAGGCGCATGCACTTGATTAAGGCCTATTAGAAAGCAATAACACCAACTGTTGTTGCACTAGTATCTTTAAAAAGTCAATTAATAATAACAATGTTAAAATTAATGCATGTTTAAACAATAACATTAATTGTTGTTGCATTAGTATCTTTAAAAAGTCAATTAATGATAACAATGTTAAAATTAATGCATGTTTAAACAAAAAAAAATGTTATATAGGCATAACAAAGTTAGGGTTTGTTTCGGCTAGAACGATGAACATACTTATTGACTTATTATTTATAAGCAACGATGCTAAGACAAAATTGTAAAATATTTAAGCTAAGGTGAGCTTATTGGGAATTAAATTCTCATGTAACAATGTATATAATAATGAATATCTAGAGGCATGTATGAAACTCAAGCTAAATTTATAGAGATGTTAAGATTTGTGATTAACATGTTGGAAAAACTTAAACCATGATATATGATTCACAATATTATTTTTGTAACATGTTGTGTAGAATTTTATTATATTATGGAATGTGACCCTCTTCTCGTTAGTAATGATTTAATTTTCTTGATACCGTGAAATAATAGAGTCATCCCCCACTTTTTGTTATGGTTGGCCAAATCGAAGATCAAGGCATCACTACATTTCTAAAGTCATTAGATTATAGGTACACAGTTTCCAGGTAAGTTACTCACCACATACTCCTTGTAAGTTGTGAAATATTTAATCATGTGTTGATTCAGATTATTTTTGACACGAAATGAGAGCGGAGATATAATAAATAAATGCATAGAGATATCATGGATATCCAATAATATAACATAAACGTATCAGAGATGCAACCATACACACAAAGAAAAAGTAATACACGATTTCTATTAATGAAAGAAATGTATAGAGACTGTAAAAATACAGAGTGAAAGACTCGCTAGAATGGTGGCAACTTTTCTCTGAGAAGAGATGTGACAGCTACTCGCATTCGCAAGAAGATGATTGTTGCAATGAGGCTCCAAAGGCCTTTTTAACATAAGTAAAATCCAAAACCCTAACCCCGGAAGATGAAAAACCAACAGTTTTGTGGACCCTGTTTTGGGTAGTTTGGTGTATCAACTTCCCGGGGGCGTAACTTTGGCATACGATCTTCGTTTGGAGCGCACAATATATCCTTCCGAGGTGCCCAAAAAACGTCGTTTAGGGATTCAAAACGGCTCCGAAAGTTCAGGACACAAAAAACTACTAAAAATAGTAAATTACCAAAATTGCTAGAAAATTGTTTTGAGTTGGTTAGAAAAGGTGGGTGGCCACCGATATCCACCTGGATCAATCCTCCCTCCTTAGGAAGCAATGGTCTTCATTGTGTTGAGTGCCCGGGGGAGAGGGGAAAACGTTTGCTGAATCTACATCTTGATGAGTTGCTTGCCTTGTTGGGGAAGTTGTCACAAACATGTGGCTAGAAGGGTTGGACCTTTTTAACCAATCTAGCTACATGAGGTGCCTGTGTGTAGAAGGAATATTTACACTTTGTTGCAATATTTT
>ML784255.1:334352-358955 GCA_009831015.1 Picea engelmannii
CTATTCCTTTCACACCGCTATCAAATTCGACCATTTCAAATGTTAGCATCAATTTACAAGAAACCAAAATCAAGAAATAATAAAAGCGATCAAACTCTCTTTGTATTGATCGTAGGGAATGGGAGGAAACGACATAAAGATGATTTCCATGCCTTAATCGAGTAGATCTAGATCAACGACTGGATCAATGACTTATGTTGCTTGGGAAACTAGTGACAATGGCTGGTTTGATTGGTTCCTAGGCATTGGTATCTACAACTGTTGTTATCCTAATGCTAATAACATAAAATTCTACGTGACTAATTGTGTTGTATTTTCCACACTGGTGTATTTGTAAATCTTGACACTAATCTGTCATTGAAAATATAAAATGCAGAACAATATGAATATCATTAGCCAAAATTTTAAATTGCAAATATCATAGACTCTAGAACCCTAAAATATCAGATACCTTAAAATTCTGGTAACCTTCTAAACTGATGGTTGAAATATGCACACCATAGATATAATATATGATGTCAACTAATGAACACCTACATCTTAATGTATGTAGGATAATTATTCAATGAGTAAGTAAATCCTAATTTGAATAAGTTACCATAGCCTTTATAACTAAATTGTGTACCTTAATGGATAGTAAAATCCAATGTTAGAGATTTCTCTCAAAGGTTTGGAAACCTAGAAACCATAGAAATGATAATGTTAACAATTAATACATCTCACTATTGAGGTGAGTCTCAACTTTGGTATTTTACATTAATTAATATTACGTATCTTTGGCTTCCACATTAAATTTTAAACAAGGAAATCAAGGGAGAGGCAAGTTGAGAATTGTAATAGTGTGTAATGAATGGTTGTCAATGAGCATGCATAATATTTGTGTTAAGATGTGTCTAAATGTTTATGGGTGAATCCCAACCACTGCTTATCTCCTATGAAACTAACTCAAACTGAATTGGTCTATCAATAGTTCGAGTTAGATTTGTAAGTGGCTTAATATTGAATTGCTAGAACCAATTATTGAATAATTATATATCTAAGGTATAAGAGAAAAATTATGTAGTTCCAAGTTTTTTTTTTTTTTTTTTCTTCTACTAGATATGGTAAAAAATTAAGCTTCTAGTAGAAACAAAAATAATGCAAGTTCTTTTGCAAGGGATCCAAGGAATGGAGACCAAGAAGAAAAAACCCTTTTCAATTAGGAACTTTATTCTTGGCTATGGGAGATGCGTTGTGCCAATAACCCTAATTCATGTCAATGTTTCACAGCATGTTGACCAAGATGAAACCCAACATGTTAATAATAAACATTCCCCCGAGGTTATAAATGATAATGAAAATGCTATTACCAAGGTATCTTCATCCCCATCTACCCTTGTTGTTGTTGCTGCGCTAAATGAAAATACAAAGGTATCTTCAGCTCCATCTTCATCTCCACCTCATTCGCCTCCTCCTCATGTTGTTGTTGCTGCAATTTAGTTTTAAATTCTTAGGTAAATTCTCCAATCAATTACCTCACACTGTCATCAAATAAAAGAAAAAAATGTTTTCTGTGTCTTTATATTCATTCTTGTTATGATTCTTGAAATATAGATGGAAATGTACATTTTGTCCAAAATTACAACTCTTTTAGCATAATGTATTAAGAGAAATATGTATAGTCTATGATAATGAATATGTATAGTCTATGATTCAATCACTTTTGACCAACCTGGATGATCATGTTAGAATCTTGAGGCTACAATGAATTGTCTCCTCCCCTTTGAATGTCAATATTGTATTTGTGCAAAAATAGAATTATGAATTCAAAGACTCATAAAAAGTTCTTCTCTTTTGTTCATTCGTGCATGGTGCAATAGGTGAGTGAAGGATTTTGTGTGCATGAATTATCGTGTTGAGCTTTGATGCAAGAGGAAAAGAGAGTTATAATTCCCATGGAACATAGATTCTATTTACATGTGACATGCAAAGGTCCTTCATCTTTATCAATGAAAGGATCGCGGTTTTATGTGCAATACAAATTCATTTATAAGAAATCTGAATGGGCTCAAAAAGACTAGTAAAAGGAGGATATGCAGTCAACCTTCTGGATATTGATCCTTTATGCATGTGAATACAGGAACAAAATCTGCATCTGAATCTTTGGGAGAATTGAATAAAAGAGATAAGGTCTTGTGTAACAAAATTACTTTTATTTTTTTGTTTGCTTGTCGAAAATTAAAGAAAATAGAAAACTAAAGTGCAATAACAATGAGGTGAAGAGGACATCTTAAGCTAGGAACTTAAATGGCACTTGAAATTGTTACACTATACTGTCAAAGGAACTGAATAAATAAATAAATAATAATGAATCTCTATAATACCTCTTCGAGACATTTTTTGAAAAGATCCTAGCCAAAAACAAAAGGGAAGTTATTTCACATCTCACTTTAAGTTGTTGACTTAGCATTCCAATTTTGTAGAAAACTCTTACATTCTTCATATGTCGACCAACAAATGGCTACTATAGGCATATAAAATAACATCCTAGGTTTTAATCCTCTTAGAAAAGCTAAGGGACCTTCTTTTTCCACAATTTCTGAACAACATTTCATACTGATCTACTGGTAAATCTATCTTCCATCTGATCGATAATTCCAAGGTTTATCGTTCCTACGGTTGTTTGGAGGAGTTCCTTGTCACATATTTGATATATGTCTCATGATGGAGAAGGATATGATGAAATTCTCTCATATCCGTGTACTTTCACATGTACAGTGTGAGTTATTTACTTTTCCCTGCTTATTTTTGGATAAAATTGATTCATGGGATACAAATATAGGGATATGGTGCTCGTTGGCGAGGGAGAAGTATTTGGTGTCCATTTCTTAGCCACCTCATTTGTAACATGATCCATTAATATCACATATTTAAAATATATTAAGTCATATCAATGGCCATGAACTTAGCAGTTATGACATAGTATCCTTGTTTGAGAAAATAAAGGAAAACAACACGAGAAAAGGAAGTTCAAATTTGGGTTCATGTAAAAAAAAATCAGTTTGAGGCTAGATTAGTTTCCATCCATACGAGTTTAATCTATGTCCGTTTGTTAATATTTAGGTTGAGGTAAAGGAGTTGAACACACTTTTCCAAAGAATCAAAACATTGAACATTTGCATGAAACAGGAAGAAATGATGCAAAAATGGCGTATTTCATCTCTTTCCTCAATTCTAGTTTTGTAGCTAGTATGATTGAAGGTAGGGAGATAGTTTATTGTAACATGTGTATCAATGATGATGAGAATAGGATTAAGTGCATACGAGAGTTGGATAATGCATGAAGCATTTGGAAACAAGCTTCACCATTATCGTCCAAGGTGAAAAATAATCAATGCTTAGTGAATGCAGTTCAATTTGTAGTTTTAAGAATATGTGGCTGATTTGGAGGATTCACTTCGAAGTTTTCATGGATCATGATAAAACAGAATATAAAAATTGGTCTAATCAATGGATAATTATGTGTATCTAGAGTTTGTGGGAACAACAACTACCAGTACAACATCAACAACCCCGATTTCCCATATGGAGGCATATATTATGGTTCCTGTCAACACACTTAAAGTTATTGAGCATTCTTCTACAAAAGTTTCTATTGAAACAACTAGGTTATTGGATGTGGATGCAGATGTTTTCTTTGAATCATTGTGCAAGAAAATTAATCCTCTTTGTTTATCAAGTGAGTTATTATATTTAATTGAATAAGTACTTGCACTTCCTTTTATCCCTAAAAAATATTATGGAAACTAACCCCTTGTCCCTTCTCAAGACCAAGGATCATTGAGAAAATTTAAGATGGATTCAAGTTATTAATGGCACTAGGTTGTCTTTCTTTGAGGATGTCACATCTTGAAGAAGGGAAGAAAGGAGCTTGAATGAATAATTTTGTGTGTAAGGCACTATTCTTAAAAAATATGCTTTACATAGAATTTTTATCATTGTTGTTACACCTGGGCTATGTTTTAGATTTTACACACATAGATTCCTATCATAAGATTGATTTCTATGACCATATTGTAATGGTTGTTATGATTTATTGTGGTTCTTGGTGGCCATGGAAACTAAGAGAAGTTTTAGTTGATATGGACTTGGGGGCTTACATATTTCCTTAGAGATATGATTCAAAGGGACTATAATTACATTTGGCCATTGGAGGTTGCAACCTTGTTAATGGTTCATTGTGTTGTATTATACAAAGAACATTTGAGAATTGTAGTTGATTCATCATATCCAAGTGAGTTTGGGATTGATCATTGCTCAAAGAATTGGAGTTTGATTGAGTTACATTGTAATGAATTCTTGATACTTTTTGGATGTGGAATGAATTGTGGCTTCCCTGAATATTAGTTTGTGCGATGCTACTATTTCCATTATGAGATGTGGATTTGTTGTGAAAAAATTTCATGAAAATCATGGTTAGTTTTACAATGTTCTATTCCTCCTTCTAGCCTTGTATTTGATACATATGTGTCAGTGCCAAGTTTTTATGGATAATTGTGACAAGTTCATGCAAAGTTGCGAAATGGTTACAATTGTCCCGCTAAGAGTTATTGAAGAGATTTTCTCCCTTTTGAATTTTAACTTCATATTTAGTTGCTTATTTATATAATATGCATCCTCATGGTGTGATTATGTACCATCAATAAACATTCAATTTTGTAGAGATGATGATGAGTTTTGGATTATATTGATGCCTTAGTGTTTGGAGGAGTTGTGAATCGGTCCTGTGTGGTAGAATCCCAACTATGTTTTTCCATTAAGTTTGATAATGCTTATGCATTGAACAAGTCTAAGTGTGGCAAGTAATAATTGTACTTTTGGACACTCAGATTTTGTGTAGAGATGGATTTGTAAGACATGATGTAGTCGGTTGCAAGGAGTGTGGTAGGCCAACACTTGGTTTGGTAGACCAGGTGCACCCTACTCCAAGCTATGGATTCTATTAGACCTATTTCAAATTGGGATGATTGCTAATGTATGTAGTCATTAAGCTTGATCACCTCGTAGATAAAGATTATGACCAATAAATTTGAGCAACATTTGATTGTGTTTAATTATGAATACTTTTGGAAATTTTTGGTAATGTACATTGAAATTTTACATATGCCTTGATTTTTGACTTTTAATCTTTGGGAAGATGCTCACCAGATTGAAAATCATTAAAAGAGGATTTAGAGGCATTTTGAGCATTAATTTTTAATTTAGCATGTCGTTGGAAAATTTTTCTATGGAAAAATTTGATTTGGACTCTATGATTTAATTCATACTATTAATGCCAATAATAGCTTGTTGTCGAATTTCATTTATCAGTAAGAATACTCTCCACTCTCCTTGATTGTGGTGGATTTAGTTGATTGGGGATTACTTGAAGGTTACCAATGTATTAAACCAAAAAAATGACATGAAAAAATTATCATATTGATAGGGTGATTATACATATCCCCTAAATTGTCAACCTTCTTGTTGAAAGAAGAGGAAATGATTGTCGAAAAAAAATTGATATCTTGATGAGAACCTAGCACTCATAGTATTAATGATCTAGCCTAGGTTGATAAACTTAAACCAATAGATCTATGGGCTAAATGGTTGTTTTGATGATAATTCACGTTTTAGAGATAAAAGTTAGTATTCACTATGTATTTATGTAGGTTACTAAATTTGATTTTGTTGATGAATCATGATAAGAACACTCTTGACATTTATTTACCCTGCATGTGAAATGTGTTGAGATGATTATCATTTTCATGATGTTATACTATGATGTTATGATAATATGTGGTTCCATCTATTATGTTGATGCAATGTTATATCTTCGATAAGGATATGTTGATATTATATTTCTTATCATAATATATGTCGATGTGATGCCATGGTGTAATTGCATGTAATTATTTTATGATAAGATGTTTTATGATGACACAGAAGAGCATGTGGTGATACAATGTTGTTGTATTCTTATGATGTCATGTGAGAGTTATCATGTGGATTATTACTTTGAGATGTTGATATTATGACTAGTGCATTGTTTACATGATGTGAGGTGGTGATTGTGAGGAAATCCACCAGTGGCAGAGAGGGATGATTTATTTGATGATCTCGTGGGAGCCCATAACTACGAAAGAGAATATTAAAAACAACATGTTATAGGATGGAGACAACTCAATCCACTACTTATGCTAAAGTATTATGCTTTGTATTGGATTTATGATGCCGAAGTCTCGAAGAATGGCTAAAATGTTGTCTATCAATGGTGTTGTGGGATTGGAATTCCATGCTTGGGGTTATACCTGGTAGTTGCAGAGGGAGTTTAGATCAACCTTTAGAGATTCCTAGTACACGTGAGTACCAATATAGATTCATGTTTGGGCATATAATCTCTCGATCCCTAGGGATTCAGATAGACTGATAGGCTTTAATCCTAGTTCCAAAAGTCGAGAAGAAAAGATAAAGAGTACACACACTTCCTCGATGTTGTGGTGTGGAATTTTGATTCCTGTTGTGCTCACTTGGGTGGATTTATACTAGTCCAACATAGGGTTTTGTGGAAGATACATAGAGCTAATAGAGCGCATTGTGGAGGATATGGCGAGTTAAAAAAAAACCTATAAGCAACATATTCAATGATAACTTCGGGTTGAAGTTCCTTGAAGGGGAGAAATATGTCATGCCCCCTATTATTAATATGTTATAAATAATGATAATAAGAAAGAATCATAATAATTATCCTAAAGGGGTCATAATAAGTACTTATATAAATAAATTATAATAATAAATAAGTATAATAATTATCCTAAAGGGGTCATAATATGTACTTATATAAATAAATTATAATAATAAAGAAGTATAATAATCCTAAAGGGGTCATAATATGTACTTATTATGTATATTTGGGTAATAAAAGAAAATGATAAAATAAGTAATGACAATTGATTGAGAAACTTTAAAATATAATAAAGAATTAAATAATAGATCCCACAGATTAGGTGCTTTACCATGAATGGATTCTATATAAGCATGGAAAAGAAGGAGAGAAGGATATCTCATTTTTCTTGGGCAATATGAGGACAAGGCTAAGAAGAGATGTCATAGTAGTGGATTGAGGGCTCAATGGTTCTCAGTTGTGATGACTGAGGGATTGGTTGGGAGGAGAGTCATCCCCCACTTTTTGTTGTGGTTCGCCAAATTGAAGATCGAGGTATCACAACGTTTTTGAAGTCACTATATTATAGGTACGTGGTTTCCAGGTAAGTTACTAACCACATACTCCTTGTTAGTTATGAAATATTTAATCATGTATGTATTTTTATCGGATATAGGTTATAATGTGGTGTTTATCTATGTATTTAGATTCATTAAATTTAGGGTTTTGACAGTCTTCCTTAATGGGTGATTGTACAATTAAATTTGTTTTCTTCAATTGGAAACAATTCAACTTATCATGTCCTTGTTTCTAACAATACTGGAAATACTTAATAGAAGAAGAAGAATATGGAGAAAAACATGATGACCTTGTAGTAGCAAGAGGGGAATGATTTGAAGGTATAGATATGGAAGAATGATATTGAAGTCTATGTTGATATAAAAAATTCTCTTCAACCAATTGTGCCTGATTGTATGCAACATCAATGGTGGTGATATATGTGTACTTCAACTCTTGATACAAATGTTCTCGCAATCCACTTTTAAATTTAAGGACAAGATTTTCAATTGGATTCATAATGCCGAGAAGGATCCACAATTCATTGAACTAATGGATGAACTCTTGTACAAGCATGTTGAAACCTTGATGCATGTGATTCCACTTGATTTTTATATCCTATTTATAGATAGAAGGATGAAACACAAGACTAACAACTTCCCCAAACCTAGTCCAAGTGGTGATGGGATTTTGATTCACTGCATTGTTTGTAATCAAAATATTGACACAATATATGAGATTCAACTTGGTGAATGAAGCATTCTCATCATTAGGAATAAAATTATAATCGAATCAAGTTTCCATGTTAAGAACCAAACTATTGATCACTTCTGAATCATGAGATTCATCATAAATGGGAGCCTTGCAGTTTTCAATCAAAATCTTGGAAAGCCTTGTGAGCTTTAACTTGGAAAACATAAGCTTCTCATTATTAGGAATCGAATTATAATCGAACCAAGTGTCTATGTCAAGAACCCAACTATCTATCACTTCATAATCATGAGATCCACCATAAATGGGCACCTCGTGATGCAGAAGAATAGGCTCTCAAAATCAACATGATTAATGGGAATTAAGAAGGTCTTAGTTTTTACTAATGGAGTGGGTTCCCTAAATTATATTTATTGTAATTCCTTGTGTTTTTATTGAATTCTAGAAGACAAGTTGATATTTTAAACGAATTTGTGATGCAGACCCCCCTTCTCTCCTAAGGGCTGCGCGACCTCCCGGTCAAAGATCTTCAATTCTGAGTTGAATTGGCTCCCTGAAACCTTACTTGTCTCACTTTACGATTTAACACAGGCCCTTTCAGTCCTTTGGTGAAGGTTCTATGGTACCCGTGACCTCTTCGTTCGCACTGCTAAATTCTCAAGTTTCAAGTGCAATCTCCTCTCTCCTTAGCCCTCTCCTGTATGTGACCTCGGGCTATGTCTTCGCGTAAACACACGATTACAAGTGCGTTCGAGAGTGGTTTGGGATAAACCCACTTTTCTCCCTGCAATTCACTATCAATTTCCACGTGTCCCCTTTGCAATACCGTGGTTTTGATTGCGTCTCACTCTCAAAATTTTAAAGTCCGAGCACTGTATGTCCCCGCAATCCTGCGTGACCATTGATATTGCGATCTTGGGTGGAGCCTCTTGATCAACGGTTCAAGTCTTCCTCCTTTCCTTCCTTCTCTTTGGATCACGCCTTCCTAGATCTCTACGATCTGTTGACGCGTGCCCCTTTCAAATCAACAGTTGTGATTTGCTTCATCAATTCAGGTTTCAGAGGTTTCAACTCCCAATACTTACTTTCTGTGTGATGGTTGATCTCCTGCCGCGTATCCTCCTCAAATCAACAACCCTAGCATGCTTCAAGACTTCATAATTTGGAGATCTCAACTCTCAACTCTCGCTCCCTCCTGAAGCTCACAATCTATCGCCACACGTCCCTCTGGATATGACATTCCAGATTCACTTCATACTTTGGGTTTTGGGAGTTTCAAATCTCAACTGAAATCTTCGAAGCAATATCTCCCGAAAGCTTTGATCTCTTGAGACGTATCCCTCTGGCGACAAACAATCAGGATCTACTTCGACTCTTCACGACTTTTCTCTCTCGACGTGTAAAGAGAGGCTAAATCTCGTGCACTTTGCTTAGATCCAACGGTCTGAAATGATCTCGCTCCCTCCTAGACGAATCTTAGCCGATAACTCACGAAACCTTCAGTACTCCACTCCCTTTGAAGATTTCCCCTGCTATCTCTCTTTAGCTTTCTCTCCTTCTGCTCTCTTGACTCCTTAAAGATTTACTTTGATGCTTAGTCTAATTTCGGATCTATGCACTCCTTGCAATAGATTCTCACGCAAGAGTTAACTTCTTGTGGGCAACTGTGCACACCTTGCAGCAATCAGTTTGCACTCCTTTCAAAGGGAAGTTTCACGCTATCTCTTCTGAGCTTCCGAGTCGAAATAGACTTTGTCAATGCACTCCTTGTGGACTGTATGCACACCTTGCATGAACTCAACAAAGAAGACAAACAAAACTTATCTAAACATTTCAAAATTTCATGTACTTAACAATATAACTCATTCATTCATGAAAACAACAATAACAAGGAATTGCAAACTGTAGAAACACCATGCATTGGATCGATTTTCCTCTGTTATATTCGTTCAAATGTAAATGGCTACAACTATGATAAAACAATAACTAAAAGCTCAGCAACAACTAAATCACAACAATATCCTACTAACTTGCAGCAGCCTAATTCGGGCATACAAAACCTCTATTTATTACATAGGGTTCTTAGGGTTCCCCCCCTGACTACTTGTCTACTCAAGAAAAAAAAAACAAACTGCTACTTAATTTTCGTTACATTCACGACTAGGAGTGAAACTCCTAGGTCACTCGTGATCACTCGACTCCCAAGTGTTTGATCTTCTTCAGTTTTGAATCATTTCAAAAAGATTTGCAGGAAACACCAACGGTTAAGATTTCTAAATGATTCAAAGGCATGCTGAGGCGCTAAGTTGTCCCTCCATGTGTGCTTGCTGACTATGCTCCCGCATCATACTCCTATGGCCAAAAATTCATGGACTCTTGTCCATGAGCTCCTGCACTGACTTTCCATGCTTTTGGATATACAACTGGACTAGTAGCCTGCTCAAATTGAAGCTCTATACGATGTTGATCAACTATGCGCTTGTATTCTTGGCTAGATTTCTGCAACTGCTCTCTAATATGGCTATGGAGCTTCTGCATTTCTGCAACAAAATCTTCTGCTTCAATGCTTCTGATCTCACTCTGTTCCAAGTCTATCAATTCATCTACTCCTCTTGGCATCATTCCATACATTATTTGGAATGAGATCTTTCCAGTGCTCCTATTTGGTGAGTCATTGTATGCAATTTTTTCTTGTGGCAAAATCTGATCTCACTGATTATGATGCTCAGTGACCAGACTCCTCAATAAGTTCCCCAAACTTCTTTTCACCACCTCCGTCTGTCCATATGTCTGAGGATGATAAGTTGAGATGAAGGACAAATATATCCCCAACTTCTTCCATAATGTTCTCTAGAAATGACCAACGAATTTGGTATCTTTGTCTGAGACAAAACTTTTGGGTAATCCATGGAGACGAACAACTTCCTTGAAAAAACTATTTGCAACATGTGTTGCATCACTAGTCTTCTGGCATGGGATAAAGTGTGTCATTTTTGAAAATCTATCCACCACCACGAATATGGAATCACATCCTCTTTGTGTTCTTTACAGTCCCAACACAAAATCCATGCTTATTGCATCCCAAGGCCTCTCTAGTATTGGCAATGGTTGATACAATCTAGTGTTCTGTCTTTTACCTTTTGCATGTTGGCAGATTCTACATATGTTCACAAAATTTATCACTTTTCTTCTCATACCTGTCCAGTAATATGCATTGCTCAGCTGTGCAAATGTTTTATCATGGCCGAAATGTCCAGTCAATCCTCCACTATGCTTTTCCTTCAAAAGGTTATCCCTCATTGAGCATTTTGGTATGCACAACTAATTTCCCTTGAACAACAATCCCTCTTGAATCATATACTCTTCCCATTGACTCATGTCTCTTAGCACAAGATTCACACATGCTTCGTATGCTTCCTTGAAATCTGGATCCTTATTGTACATTTCTTTAAGGTGTTCAAACCCTAAGGTCTTCACCTAAAACTCCTGCAGAATCAAACATCTCCTGCTCAATGCATCAACAACTTTGTTAGCATTTCCAAAAATATGTTTTATGACAAAAGTTAAATTATGCATAAACTCGATCCACTTTGCATGTCTCTGATTCAATTTTTCCTGTCTGGTTATGAATTGTAAAGCCTCGTTATTGATATACAAGACAAATTCCTTTGGAACCAGGTAGTGCCTCCATTTCTTCAAGGCTTGAATTATGTCATAAAACTCTTTGTCATATGTGGAGTACTTTCTCTTAGTATCATTCAACTTCTCACTGAAGTATGCAACTGGTTTATTATCTTGGCTCAAGAGTGCTCCAATTGCAACTCCACTTGCATCACATCTCACTTGAAATGTCTTTCCAAAATTTGGTAAGACCAAAATTGGTCGTTCTGTTATCTTCTCCTTCAATATATTGAAGCTCCTCTCAGCCTCCTCTGTCTATTTAAAATACTTGTGCCTCTTCTTCACTGTATCCATCATTGGTGCACAAATTCCACTGAAATATCTAATGAACTTCCTATAGAAACTTGCTAATCCATGGAAGATTCTCACTTCAAACATACTCCTTGGTGATGGTCATTCTTTGATTACTTTCACCTTCTCTGGATCCATCTTTAATTCATTTGAAAATATCAAAAAACTCAAGTAAATGAGTTATGTCTTCATAAAATAGGACTTCTTCAGATTTATCAACAACTTTTCCTGTTGTAGTCTCCTCATCACTAAGGTCAGATGTCTCAAATGCTCCTCTTTAGTCCTGCTAAAGACTCGTATATCATCCAGATATACAACCACAAACTTGCCAATGAAATCTTTCGGTATTTCATTCATCAACCTCATAAAATTACTTAGGGCATTCGTTAAGCCAAATGGCATAACAATCCACTCATACAATCCTTCATTTGTCTTAAAGGTTTTTTTTCCACTCATCACCTTCTCTCATCCTTATCTGGTGATATCCACTTTTCAAATCTATCTTAGAACATAAATTTGTTCCACTTAAACAATCCATTAAGTCATCCATTCTTAGCAAAGGAAATCTATACCTAATGGTGATCTTGTTTATGGTTCTTGAGTCTGTACACATTCTCCATCCTCTATCCTTCTTTGGACTCAACATGGTTGGTATTGCGCATGGACTCAAGCTTTCGCTGACCAAACCCTTGTCTAACAAATCCTGGACTTGGTTCTTTACCTCCTCATTCTCTCGAGGTGTCAATCTGTATGTTGCTTTGTTTGGAAAACTTTCTCCCAGTATCAAATCAATATGATGGATGATACTTCTGATGGGTGTCAATGAGTTAGGCAACTCATCCACTACTATGTCAGCAAAATTATCCAATAACTCTTGAACTTCTTCAGGAAAATCATCCATCGAAGTACTTGTAAGGAAAACTATGGGTTTTCTCACAACAACAAACTGCATCTCATGTCCCCTCTTGACTTCACTCAGGAGTTCCTTCCCACTCATGAGAAGTATGCTTGTGTTGGCTTCCTCTTTTACTTTCTTCTCCTCCATTGGCAACAACATATGTGTCCTACCATTCTTCTCCAAGGTGTATGTATTTTGTCTCCCATCATGAATGACATTTCTATCAAACTACCATGGTCTTCCCAACAAAACATGACATACATCTATGGGAATTATATCACACATAATTTCATCTCTATATCCTCCTATCTTAAATTCAACGAGGCATTGTTTAGTGACCATTACTTGGTGTCCTTTCTGCAACCATGAGACTTTATATGGCTTTGGATGTGCAATTGTCTCTAGCTCCAATTTCTCCACCATCTCTGTGGATACTAAGTTATCAGTGCTCCCACTGTCGATTATCACCTTGCATACTCTGTCTTTAGTATTGCAAGCTATTTTGAATAGACTGTTCCTCTGCACTGGCTTTTCAATTTCTGGCTCTGGTTTTAAGAGAACCTTCCTCAACATCAGGGATGTTCCATCCTCTGCACCTTCTACTTCAACATTCCTTTTATGTGCTTCAGAAATGTGAGCTTCACGTCCTCCTTCTTTCTTTTTCTTGGGACATTCCCAAGACATGTGTCATGTATTTCCAGATGCATAACACCTTACTTATTCTCCTCTGTTTCTCCCTCTTCCTCTAGAAGAACTTCTTCCACTACCTTGTCTTCCTCGGGAACTTCCTCCTCTTTCTGAGTGACTGTGTGGTTTCTCTGTCTCGCCTTTGGATTTTTGTGTCTTATCATGGGCATCTCCTTTGCCTTTGCTTGGGCTTCTTCCTCTATTTCATTGACTCTACTTCTTGACCAAATTCTCCTTTGCCTTTAGAGAAATCTAATAAGCATCCTCTACTGTCCTCACTGACATCATGTTGATCTCATCCTAGATTTCATACCTCAGGCCATTTATGTACCTGGCAACTTTTTCCTCATCCTTCTCTCATTGTCCAATCCTGATATTCAGCTTGTAGAACTCCTCCATGTACTCTTTTACTGTCATACCCTTGTATCTCAGGTTCTGCAACTTCCTGAACATATTTATCTGATAATATTTGGGCATGAATTTATCCTTTAGCTTGGCTACCATTCTATCCCAAATATTTATCTTTTGTTTTCCTTTGCTTCTCCTCTCAGCCTGTAGTTCATCCCACCACAGTGTTGCATGTCCTTTCAGTCTGGTGACAACATGTCTCATCTTTTTCTCCTCATCGACATCTTCATAGTCGAAATATTTGTCCATGGATCTTATCCAATCCAGTAGCTCTTCAACATCCAAATTGCCTTCATACATTGGGATCTCTATCTTGGCTCTAGCTCCCAATCTAACAATCGCTCTTAACAAGCATTCCTCGACAACATTTTCCCTTGCGGCTTCTTTGACTTCTACTTCTTCACTTTTTGCATCACTGATGTCCCCAACATCAGGTGCTCTCCTCTACACTGCCTCCATCGCCTCTAATCTTGCACGAAGCTCTCGCATTTCTCTTTCTACAGCGCGATTGACTAAAGGTGGTTCTGCATGTTTCCTTGGTGGCATTGTGCTGATTGTCTCTCACACACAGAGTACACCTTCGAGCTCTTCTTCGTTTCCTGAAACAATTTCAGTCTCTGATACCACTTTATGGTATCAGACTATCTCCTTTGTCTCCTTCACCTGAAATCTACCGACGAAATCAGGCTATGATACCACTTGATGTAGACCCCCCTTCTCTCCTAAGGGTTGCGTGACCTCCTGGTTAAGGATCTTCAATTGCGATCCGAATTGGCTCCTTGAAACCTTACTGGTCTCACTTTACGATTTAACACATGCCCTTTCAGTCCTCTGGTGCAGGTTCTATGGTACCCATGACCTTTTCGTTCGCGCTGCTGAATTCTCAAGTTTCAGGCACAAGCTCCTCTCTCCTCAGCCCTCTCCCATATGTGACCTCGAGCTATGTCTTCGCGTAAACACACGATTGCATGCGAGGTTGAGAGTGGTTTGGGATCAACCCACTTTTCTCCCCACAATTCACTATCAATCGCCACGCGTCCCCTTTGCAATACCATGGTTTCGATTGAGGCCCACTCTCAAACTTTTAAAGTCCGAGCACTTTCTGTCCTCGCAATCCTATGTGACTGTTGATCTCATGATCTCGAGTGGAGCCTCTCGATCAATGGTTCAGATATGCCTCCTTTCCTTCCTTCTCTTCGGATCACGCCTTCCTAGATCTCCACGATCTGTTGATGCGTGCCCCTTTCAAATCAACGGTTTTGATTTGCTTCGTCAATTCGGGTTTCAGAGGTTTCAACTCCCAAACCTTACTTTCTCTACGATGGTTGATCTCCTGCCACGTATCCTCCTCAAATCGACAGCCCTAGCTCGCTTCGAGACTTCGGACTTCAGAGATCTCAACTCTCAACTCTTGCTCCCTCTTGAAGCTCACAATCTGTCGCCACACGTCCCTCTGGATCTGACGGTCCAAATTCACTTCAGACTTCGGGTTTCGAGAGTTTCAAATCTCAACTGAAATCTTCGAAGCGATTTCTCCCGAAACCTCCGATCTGTTGACACGTATCCCCCTAGCGACCAATGGTCAGGATCTACTTCGGCTCTTCGCGAATTTGCTCTCTCGACATGTACATAGAGGTTAAAGCTCGTGCACTTTGCTCAGATCCAACAGTCTAAAATGATCTCGCTCCCTCCTGGACGGATCTTAGCCGGTAACTTGCGAAACCTGCAGTACTCCACTCCCTTTGAAGATTTCCCCTGCTATCTCTCCTTCTAATCTCTTGACTCCTTAAATATTTACTTCGACGCTTAGTCAAATTTCAGATCTGTGCACTCCTTGCAACAGATTCTCATGCAAGAGTTAACTTCTTGCGGACGACTGTGCACGCCTTGCAGCAGTCACTTTGCACTCCTTGCAAAGGGAAGTTTCACGCTATCTCTTCTAAGCTTCCGAGTCGAAATAGACTCTGTCAATGCACTCCTTGAGGACTGTATGCACATCTTGCATGAACTAAACAAAGAGGACAAACAAAACTTATCTAAACATTTCACAATTTCATGTTCTCAACAATATAACTCATTCATTCATTAAAACAACAATAATAGAGAATTGCAAACTATAGCAACACCATGCATTGGATCAATTTTCCTCTGTTATATTCATTCAAATGTAAATGGCTACAACTATGATAAAACAACAACTATAAACTCAGCAACAACTAAATCACAACAATATCCTACTAACTTGCAGCAACCTCATTCGGGCATACAAAACCTTTATTTATTTCATAGGGTTCCCACCCCCCACCCCCCGACTACTCGTCTACTCGAGAAAATAAAATAAAATTTAATTGCTACTTAATTTCCGTTACATTCAAGACTAGGAGTGAAACTCCTAGGTCACTCGTGATCAATCAGCTCCCAAGCATTTGATTTTCTTCAGTTTTCGATCATTTCAAAAAGATTTGCAGGAAACGCCAACGGTTAAGATTCCAAAATGATTCAAAGGTGCGTTGAGGCGTTGAGTTATCCCTCCACCCGTGCTTGCTGACGATGCTCCTGCATCAATCTATCTTGTTGGGCAGAATTCTAGGGATAGAAAAGATCTAGAGATCTTATGGATAGTTGGAGGGATTTTAGGATAAGTTATCAAGTTTCTTGGATATAAACAAATTCTATTTTATTTCATATATATATATATATATATATATATAAATCCTACGGAAAGGAGGAGAGGCATATGAAGACAAAGAAGTTCGTGTGAGAGGAGAAAGAGGCCAGGGCTATGTACGCCCATATTGTGCAATCAGGCCATGTAATTCTGTATATATGAATTTGATAAATGAATAACATATTTACATGCTTTGGTTTGTAAACATCTCTATCCATTGTTGATATTATGTTGAATGTCTCTGAATGAGTACAATGGTGAACTGACTGACTATTTAATTGTGAAATATGGAAATTGTATATAATTTTGGTAATGGAGTATGAATGAATGGAGGTTGAAGATTGCATGGTTTCCAACAGTCAGTAAGTACATGAATATGTAATTCCTGTGAAGAGGACTTAGAACCTTGAGAGAATCGAATATTGGATTCGATTTGAGGTTATGCTGATGACATTGATGCTAAATCAGTTCTCTGTGTTGGATAATATGGTAAGTGTCTCCGCGTATTTAAATGACATGAATTAAAATTGCTTTGTGTTGAGTGATATAGAAGATCCAAGTGGTGAATTGAACCCTGAGTAATGGCGTTGGTAATGGAGGAAAAACCCAACAAGTAAATCATTGATCCGGGTGTGTTAAATTCGTGAGGTTTGGAATTGTGTTGCTTGAATTCTGGACTGGTAGCCTGCGTGGAAAGCAAGGAAATTCGCTGTGTAGAAGTCATGTTGGCATTCTGTGTTGAGAAAATTCAATGATGAATTAAATTTGTGGTCAAGCATTGGCAATACCCAACAAGTAAAACGTGACCAAGGCGTGGTCAAGTTCTGAGTTGAAATCGCTGACGAGAAATTGGTTCAATAGAAACACAGCTTGGTAAGGTTATAACTCTGTGTTGGAAGGTATGTGTTTTTTTCATTGGTTTATGCAAATCCAGTTTCGAAGTGTTGGGTGGGAAGGTGTGGGAGCAGAGCATTTGTTAGTGAGGTTTTACTTGTTTTTGTTGATCGATTTGGAAGGAAACACGATGGTAATGGGTATTTACAGTTGAACAAAATCGATCTAACAGGTAACTGAATGCTTGAATTGTTGAATTTAAAAGCGATAGTCAATGGGGTTTTGATACCAGATTGCATATTTGGTATTGAATTGAATCTAGAATGAAATTGATTGTATTGAAAGCATGGAAGATTTAGTGGATGCACCCAACACATAGTGAAGGTAATATATGAATTGAGTCAACTCATTATGAGAGTAATACCTCTGTACATTCAGATTTGTATCTGGTTATAGCATGAGCAGTAAATGGTATGCAAAGTTATGAATTCAGGGATGTGGATCTGTAATATGTAAGTGCGGGAACACATTAGAATTGTATGTGCCAGTAAATGATCTCCAGTAAATATGTGCGAATATATATATATAGAGAGAGAGGGGTTGTATATATCCTATTGTAATTGTAGATCCAAATAAGACCCATAGATGGTGAGATTGGATAGATCCTTGAGGTTCTGGTATTCATTGTGTGGTTCCTGTAACAGTTATATGATTACAGAGATCTGAGCAGAGGAGGTAAGCATTTGAATAATGAAAAATAGTTGACTTGATACTTCAAGGTATGATAAATATGGTTTGTAGCTATAGGTTGTTAAATGATGTAAACATACCTTTATGAGGTTCAAATAGTTATGGGTCAATGAATCTAAGTGTATTCATAAGAGTCTCTCAAAAGATAGAATGGTGAGTCCATGAATATATATTGGAAGGAATATTGGGGCACACAGTCATGTAGTAAGTTGTAGGATTCAATTAATGAGTAAGATATGAGAATCCAAACAAAAATGTGTTTTTTGTTTATAGTTATAGGATCATTGAATTTCCTGTAACCATTTGAGAAGAAGGAGTTTTGGCAAGCAGAGGTTTTAGTAGCATTAACAACTCTATTCACATCTGTTTTCTTCTCCTTGCATTTTGTGCATCGAAAAGATAACTTTTTGATGGATATATCATTAGACTTCTCAACTAATGAGGTATCAATATTGGCAAGTTCTTCCACTCTTCTGACAAGCGTATTTGTTTCCATGGCTCATGTGGTCGTCGTCTTGAATAAGCTACAATGATCTTGAAAAATTATTTTTCTTGCAAACTTGTCCTTCAAAAGATACAATAGTTACCCATAAGTAAAGGCCTTTCTCAAGATGAGTAAATGACTTTTCCCGAGAGATTGAATAATCAGTAAAAATAATAAGTGACTCTCTTCAAAAGACACACGGGAAAAAAACTTGTTTTTCAAAAGTATTAGAAATACTTTTCCACTTTAAATAATATGTTAAAAGTATTAATATATTTTTCAAGAAATATAAGTACCTTTAGCACGCAATTCCATACAATATAATTACCTTTTACGTCAAAGTATATGATTAAATAAACGACTTAAGAGTGATTGGAATTGTATCAATGGCTCAACCATAATTGTCTTATTTGATTGTTCAGACCAAAGGGCCACCTCTCATCCCTCATCCCAAGAACAACTTTGATTCTTCCTCACTCAACCCATAAGTGATATCATAGTCATATATTCTTTTCGAGGTCTTTAAGGGAGCATACCACGAGCCACTATTGCCACCATTGTAATTAAAATGGCTACATGGAGCATCACTTATCTTCTTATTGCAATAGTTGTCATTGTCGAACGAACCTCTATGGCCATAGTCTATTAAATCCATTGATGAAATAATGACTTGATAACCAATTGTAGTAATGTGCTTTGTGTTGTTGGGGTCATTATTCCACATTTGGAGAATCATGGTTTCCCTGAGCAGAATTTGGGGTCTCACCCTTATAGTGTCATCCAACAACACATCTCCCCAATATATTGTGGTCTTGTTGTGAGTAGTAATGAAGGGGTGTGTTGTTGAGATGAATTTTTCGAGGACTTGATCTAAGCATGTTACTTGGTTTCCTTTAGAATCTATGTGAGATCTAATTTCAAGTGAGAGGAGAGGTTGAGGGAACCAACCACTATAAAAAATATTGACAAAAGGCACGATCCTCAAAGAAGTAGCTCATTATTCCCCAGATGAGGTGACACATGGGTCACATGCGTCAATGGAAGGGGCGATTACGAAGGCAGTTAAAGTCCCTTGCCGCCACCCTCCCTCATGTCCAGTCGCGATGATCAGCCTGCATGAGAGCCAAGCCTGAGTGCGTCGGGCCTTAATGGAAGCCCAAGCTTGGCTCCTCGACTTCAATACGATTTTGGAGATTGCCATTACACCTACACTAATGGCTACCAAAGCCATCAATGCCTCCGCCCTCCTAGTCTTTTCACTGCGCACAGAGTTTTATATGGGGCACTTGGGCCCAAAGCTCAACATCATTATGTTAATTTTGCTCCAAAATTCAGCTTGCTCGGCCGTTTTTTTAGCTTTCCTGGTGCTATGTGCAGCCATGCCATGAGAAAGAGGAAAGCCTCGACGAGGGCCGACCTACAATAGCAGGTTTGGCTGACACAACCTCCCAGGGCCTGCCTCTTGAGCTCTCACACCAGGTGGAGACCATCCAGGCTCTTCGGGGCAGAACTGGTTTGCGTAGGCTCCTTCAGAGCCTTGGCCTCACTACGTCCTGGGACATGCCTCTCAAGATCTTGTTCCAGATGAGGACCATCCGGGTTCCTTTAGGAAAAATTGGTTTGCACAGGATCAACAAGAGCCTTGTCCTCCTAGCACTAAGAGTCTCCAAGGTGGATGCCCGGTGGAAGAAGAATTTCTGCCCAATTGGGCATAATTCTTTCCTTTCCTTCCTTCAACAGCCCTGGAGGACTAGTCTACCACCTGCACCACCAGTCCATTTCAGGAGTCAGTTGTGACATGTTGCATAGTGGAAGAAGAAGCCTTACCTCTAGAGGACAACTCGAGGCAAAACCCCGTTGCCTCCATGGAAGAAGACCCCATCACAGACTTTGTTGTTGCCTATGACTCCGTCGTTGCCAATATGGAAGAAAATCAGGCTCAAGAAGACCATAGTCACCCAACTCCAAACTCCTATAGACTCACGAAAGACCACTTGGTCTTAATATTTGAGATGAGAAGGGACCTGTCCGAGAAACAACACTGCCAGAGTTTCTTCAACAAACATCTGGATGCCTTGTATGATTCCTTATCAAGCGATCCTGAGAAGATTTGTTGCCCGACTTGTTGTCATCCCTTCACCTTCAGACTTCGTCAAGATAAACGTTTGGGATCACCCCATGCCTAGCATTCTCACAGTTTTTTTCTCTGGTTTAATGACTAAATTTTTGTGAATTTTGCCTACATTAGTCTTTGGTTAAGATCCAATAGGTTCAGGTCTGATAGGTGGTCGGGGAACTCAGTCCACCGCCTGTTCTGGTTTCCACGATAGTGGCAGAACATGTGGCAAGTCCCCTTGTTTGTATGTCGACGGTTGTCGCTTTTTCTTTAAGTTTTGGAACTTTGAACAGTTGTCACATCCATGCGTCCTAGTTTCCACTACGGTGTAAGAAAAACTGGCATGCTATCATGTATATTCAGATACAGAAGTTTTCTGCTAAGGCAAGGTAATATATATTTTTATTTACAAAAAAAAAGAAAGAAGTAGCTCATTATATTCCATTCCTTCATACCACAAAAGAAATAAAATCGGATCCGCTTCTCTTCCTTTGTAATCAACTGTAAAATAGGAGGTGGCGTTGTTGGAGAATGTAACCATAGTGACAATAGATGGTATGATCGATCGAAATTGCACCATGCTTATGCATGTAATCACTACAATGGACAAGTACAATGCTTAAGATCCATGGATTTGAGACAATGCAAGCCACGATCTAATCATACAACACATTTAGTTATGAGAACCATGGAGAGGTAACACATGGTCTGCAACAATTAAACGTATTTTGGCCACCCAAATCACAATCTTCAATAGATCTACAATTTAAAGAAATAGTGCCACTGTTGAGGTGTTAAAGAGAGGCTACGACTTCTAGTTCATTATTAATATCCAATAAAATTGATACCAAGAATAGGAGTGAATGGAGATGAATAATCTCTCACATAGAAAATTGAATTAGAGGGAAGAATCCAAGGAAGCAAGGAGCAATTAACAAAACCCAAGGTTGGATCAAAATGCTCTAATATCAATGATGTGGATTATCCCACATATGAGCAGAGTTCTACACACAGGGTGACAAACACAAAATCTATGATTTCCTCTTATTAAGCGAAACACGAGCTTATATAAATTTACATAAAGTAAACTACTCCAACAAACTAGAAGGCAAGATCCTAGGATACAACCAAAATACAATAGTATATCTAGTTGGATATATGATCTCAACTAGTCACAAGAATATGAAACTAACTCAACTACTCCTTGAGAATAGGAAACAAAAAGGACTTGTCACTCTCCAAACTACAATAATACTCTCTTACGAAAATAATAAGGAGAAATACATATGCTAAGGATAAGGACTAAATTACATATGCTAAGGCTAAGGACTAGAATCCCTATCAATAATTGATGAACTCAAGAATGTGCTAATTTGAGTTGCTTCTAATCCAATAGTTCATTGTATTATTGTGGTCGATATTCCATACGCTTATAGTTACTTTTAAGAGAGGATTTCTCACAAAAATTACAAAGTTGCTTCATGGCATATTGGTCTCACCTATGGCTTCCATGGAATGGCTAGCCAAATACAATTCAGGTTGATTGAGAGAAACACATGAAATATACTGCTATAGAACTCGGGGGAAAGAATCCACCCATAATGTTTTCACTTTTGGTTCTAAAAAATTACTTCTTGGAAATATGTTTTGGAAAGCATATAATTGAAATTTCACCTTATCAATTCAATAAATAATATGAACTCCTTCATTGCACTTGGAATGATTTTTCTCATTGAACTATAGTATATTTAGGAAATGCTAGGAATGCTAACATTGATTTAGGAACTAATGTTTGGTATTTTTATTTTGATGTCTCTAAGTATGAGGAAGGTTTTGAATTTGGATGTATATTGATTGATCTAAATTAAAAGAACACTTTAATTTCCAATTGAATGCACCTACAACATAGATGAATATGAGGTTTTGTTTGAAGGACTCAAAAATGACCTTGATTTAAATGTTAAATATATTAAATTTCTTGGTGATTGTAAAATTATAGTGAGGTGGTAAGAAATTCTATACATTGTTATTCACCTCACTTGAATAACTATCAACTGAAGGTATGAAATTTTATTAATAAATTTGAACCATTTAATATCAATTCTATTCATTGAGAAAATAATAAAGATATTGATTCTTTAGCAAGTATTGCTTCTCAACAGGCCTTATCAGAAAATTTATTGGCTAATTTTTTTTCTATCAAATTGATTTTCAAGCCCTTTATACCAAAAAAATGACTATTCAAATAGTACAAGGATGTGTTTGCTTGGGCATATGATGATCTAAATTATATGACATAAAGATAATTCAACATGTCGTACCCATGAATAAAGACACCAATTAATTTCAACAAAATCTTTGGAAATGTCATTCGACATATGAACCACTTGTATAAAAGGGATTCAAAAATATATTAGATGCTAAAATAAATTTTCTTGTACACTGTTGGGTCCCCAAATCGATGCCATTTTCACTACCAGTGAACCCCTTTTTGACCCATCAAAGTCACTCTTTTCACCATAATTGCCACTCTTTTTGTCATAAAGGTTATTCAAAGGCTCATGAGGTAATATTATTGGTTTATTTGTGTTTCCCCATCATTTTTAATGAATTAGAATGATTAAAAGTGTGTTTCGTTAATAATGATGGTTTATTAAGCTCAGGTTCTGTAACCCACATAGAGGTTCGATAACCTGCATTGTTGTTCATCATACTTCCAAGGTTTTAGAAGGAAAACTGAGACCTAAGTTCTCTCCATAGCAACGTCGACATGCTTCTAATCTCCTTGCAACTATTCTAGAACGAGTAAAGAAGGGCACTAGTTGTAGTCAAAGATCGTGGTCAACCCTCTTCTAGATTAGCGCACAAACAACAAATAGGACCGAGGACAAAATTAGGAGATATTTTGATGCATTTCATCTCATGAGAATATCTCATGAATGAATTCAAGTTATATTTGCGTCCTCTAGATTTAATTATTTCTCATGTTGTGGTTTTCTCCATGTAAACGATGAACCCAATATGTGAAAATAAGGATTTGATCAGAGTCATTCTATGTATATTTGGAAACAATGTTGTATTTATATGGATGACTGAGCAATGTAATGTAAACATTGTTGGATTACAGAGAGGGGGGGTGAATCAGTAATAGAGCAATTTAATCCTTTTTAACCATATAATCCAAGTGTTATATCAATGAAGCATTATCATCCAATAACTGCAGAGTAAATAAGCAATGAACAAATGAACAAACATACACATACACAATACACCAGTGTTTTACGTGGAAACCCAAATCGGGAGAAAACCACGGAATATTTTTTCTTATATGTCTTGAAGAATTACACTCATTGGAAGCACCAACTTCCTTTGTTTTCTAGCTGCAACTGGAAGGAGGCTCCAACCCCCTAGTTTCTCAGGCTACAGCTTGAGGGAAGCTCCAACTCCCCAATTCTCTGGCTAGAACCAGAAGGAGGCTACAACCCCCTATGTTCTCCGGCTATAACCGGAAGGTGGCTACAACCACTTGTCCTTGCCCCGTCATGCCATCCTAAAGTAGAAGTAGAATGATGGAACCACTGTCAACCTGTTACTGTGAGATATACCGTTGTAAACCTGTACCAATAAATCTGAACCATGCATCAACCTGTACCTCAACCTGTACCATAAACAAGTGCATCAACCATGCACCAAATTGTACCAAATAACCTGTAATCAACTTGTACCATAAACAAGTGCATCCAACCATGTACCAAGTATGTACCAATCATGTGTCAACTACTCATCAACTATGACTCATCAATATGTACCAACATCATCAACTATACACCTCATGTAT
>ML784255.1:359005-417675 GCA_009831015.1 Picea engelmannii
ATGACTCATCAATATGTACCAACATCATCAACTATACACCTCATGTATGTGCCAACTCATCAACTACTTGTCTCAACCATGCACTCAACATGTACCTCAACCAAAAGCCCTCATCAATTTCATCATCCAAATCTGATTTGTAGATCTATAATAGAAATAGTGTATATGATCACATGCTTGCAAACCTTCCTTAACTTCAACAACAAGAGACTAGCATTTTCATCAAACTTTTCTTTAGTCTCACATGCCTAGTTTTGGATTAGCCAACAACCCTAACTTGAAGTAATCATAACTTTGTACCTATAATGTATAAATATATGAAACTGATACAGAATGTTCTTCAGTCTGTTTATGCAATTCCTCCAGGTTTCACTACTTGGAACCTCTTAGAAAAGGCGTTATAGCAAAAATGGCATACCTTGTTGAATTCTGGGTTATTCTAAAGAGCGACCTTGTAGAGCATGCCCCACACAGAATATTTGTTGAATTGATATGAAACTATTACACATCATACTAAAGACTGTACCCTAACGAACACATTTGGTTTCACTTAATTTGGATCTGTTATGAAGAAGTTATGACGTTTTTACCCAAAACACCTGTTTTTGACTAGTTTCGGGACTAGCCACAAACCCTATTTTCCACAGAGTGTAACTCCAAAAATACAATGAAAAACAAGATAAATTTTTTACCATGGATACTTGGATATGTTTTCTCAATGGAATAGAAATTTCACAGTCTTAATCATTATAGAAAAAACGTTATAGTGAAAATGGTGAGATGACCTGTAAATAACATACCTTAGAAAGCACCATCAAAAGAATTTATCCTTCCTTGCATTTCAACCTTCTTTTCTTCACCTTCCCTCAGAATTTCGGCTTAGATATCCTTGGTTACCTCATACACCTATAGATATTCAATATTCTTAAGTGTGATTAAAATGAGAGAGCCTTTCCTCTTATTTATACTCTCCAAGTAGCTTCCTTAAAAACATTTTCTGGGTCACTTGGCCCCACTTTCCTTATTTTAGGGTTAACCCACTTCTAATTTCTCCATTAAATTTATTATTGAAATAATTTATTTGGTATTCACTTTAAATTACAATACACTCATTACTTCACTTTATTATTTACCTTTTAAAATCTCTTAAACCACTTTGACTACTTTGACATTTTGGGGCTTCTAGATGACATATGAGGGCCCTCCAACTTTGTAAGCCCATAACTCTCAAACCGTGAGGAGTTATGTGATGTTCCACATACCACCAGAAATGGAATGACATGTACTATCCATATAGAATAGTATTATCTGAAAATATATCATAACTCGTACCGTTATCCATCAGACAAACTTGGGTCCATTACCCAAACCTGGGGTCTCCAAATTCTCATGGCCATAAATCTCTAACCGTGAGGAGTTATGTGACGTTCCACATACCACCAGAGATGGAATGACAAGAACTATCCATCTAGGATATTTTACCTGACAAATTTATTATCCTTCATCTCATTATTCCACAATTAAGCATGGGGTCTCTTACTCTGCAAAGCGTCTTCTCGTGAGGGATTTCACCATAAGGGGACCAATTTGGAGTTCATCCATATTTACTTCTTATCAACCATGACAAGACAATAATGAGTCATATTTACATCAAACAATATTGAGTCCATTACCCAAACCTTTGTGTTGTGGGGATTTCTTCAAGGGTTGACATCAATGACAACCAATCTTAATCAACAATCTCCCCCTTTGGCATTGATGGAAACACTCTGATGGAATACTGAAATCATATCACTCATGCTCCCCCTAGAACCATGCCTCTGTCCTCTGTATTTGATAAATTTTCCTCTGTCCTCTGCATATGATAAATCTGCTCCCCCTGGAACCATGCCTCTGTCCTCTGCATCCGATAAATCTCTCCTCCTTTTTCATCAATGGCAAAGGTATCTTTCCATTTGGGGTTGATCCCCTTACTGAACTGTCCTCTTATGGTGCTTCCTCATGTACATCTAAGACATATAATATAAGCATTCAAAAAACATTTAAAAAGAATTCATTTTGGAGTAGAAATAACTCCAACTCTTTAGCGAAGATATTCAAAGGCTTCCCGTGAAAGTGGTTTTGTAAAGATGTCTGCCACTTGTTATTTTGTGCCCACATACTCAACTCTGATGTTCTTTTCTGCAACTTGTTCCCGTAGAAAGTGATACTTGATTGGAATGTGATTCGTCTTGGAGTGCATCACCGGGTTTTTTGAGATATTGATGGCACTTGTATTATCACAATATATTGGAGTGGGCTCATCATACTCAACCTGTATATCTGTCAAAGTTTGTTTCATTCAAAGAACCTGTGTACAACATGTTGTTGCTACAATATACTCTGCCTCGGCTATAGCTATAGATACTGATGATTGTTTCTTGCTTAGCCATGATACCAAACACTCACCTAAGTAGAATGTTGCTCCACTGGTGCTTCGTCGGTCATCAATACAACCTGCCCAATCTGCATCGATGTAGGCAATAAGTGATAGATATTTTCCTTTTGGATACCATAATCCAAACTCTTATGTTCCTTTGAGATATCTGGAAATCCTCTTTACTACTAATACATGTGATTCCTTTGGTGCTGTTTGAAATCCTGCCACCTGTCCAACTGCTTGCATTACATCTGGTATGGATGTTGTCACATATAGTAGGCTGCCAATCATTGACCTGTATTGCCTCTGATCTATAGACTTCAAATCATCATCTTTGCTCAACTTACAACTAGTTTGCATGGGAGTGATAACTGGTTTGCAATCTTCCATTCCGAACCTCTTTAGCATTTCTTTGATATTTGGTTTGAGAAATAAAAATTCCTTGGTTTCTTTGACGTATCTGAAGTCCCAGAAAGAAGGATAGTTCTCCAAGTAATGACATTTCAATTTCATTATGCATGTATTTTGCAAATTTCTAGCTTAACCTGTCATCATCACTACCAAAAATAATATCATCAACATAAATTTCAATTAATAAAATATTACCTTGACTTACCTTGATGTAGAGGTTACTGTCTGCACTTCCTTTTCTGAACCCTACCTTCTGCAGATACTTATCCAGTCTGGAGTACCATGCTCTAGGAGCCTGTTTTAGACCATACAAGGCCTTCTTTAATTTACATACATAGTTTGTGTTCTTTGACAACTGAAATCCTTCTAGTTGTTCAATGTAGACTTCTTCTTCAAGTTCCACATTCAGAAAAGATGATTTTACGTTCATATGATATACTTTAACATTTTTGGAGCATGCATAAGCTAAAAGTAAATGGATTGCTTCCATTCTAGCAACTGATGCAAATGTCTCTTCAAATTCAATTCCTTCAATCTGTGCATATCATTTACATACCAATATAGCTTTGTTCCTTGTAACCTGTCCATCTTCATTCAATTTATTCTTGAAAACCCATTTTGTGCTGATCACATTCTTATTCTTTGTTCTTGGAACCAACTCCCAAGTGTCATTTTTCTCTATTTGATCCAATTCTTCATCCATGGCCTTATTCCAAAATTCGTCCTTGCTAGCTTCTTCAAAACAATTTGGTTCAATTGTAGATAAGAGTGCTAGGTTTGTTTGTTCTGGTGAACCGATTTTTCTTCTAGTCTCAACACTTGCATCTTTGTTTCCAATAATCTGATTTGAATGATGATTCTTCTGTACTCGTTTGCTAGGTGTCTTTGGAGATACTTTCTGAATTTGCTCTTCTGCTTCTTTCAGATTCTCTTCATCTTGATCTTCTACTTCTTTTTCATCTTCTTCTTCGAAAAGTTGTTCCATTGATTTATTTTCTTCTTTCTTTGATTCTGGTCTGCCTGTTTCATCAATTATTACATTGAGGCTTTCCACAACTTTGTTCAATCTTAGATTGTAACAGTTGTAGGCTTTCCTTGTACTTGAGTAACCAACAAGTATTCCTTTGTCCACACGAGATTCAAACTTTCCCATTCTTCCATCTTCTCTTTTGATGTAGCATTTGCTTCCAAAAACTCTGAAGTGCTTCACATTTGTTGGTCTTCCTTTCCATAGCTCGTAGGGAGTTTTATTAGTGTTGTTTTTTAACATTACTCTGTTTTGAATGTGAATTGTTGTATGCATTGTCTGTGTCCAAAATATATCTGTCAATTTGGAATCCATTAGCATTGTTCGAGCCATTTCTTGTATTGTCCTGTTCTTTCTTTCAACAACTCCATTCTGTTGAGGTGTCCTAGCAATAGAGAATTGCCTTTTTATTCCATGACTGATGCAGTAGTCCATAAATTCCTTTGAAGTGAACTCTCCTCCATTATAAAATCTCAAACATTTGATTCTTCAATTCATCTCATTTTCAACCATTTTTTTGTAGATCTTGAAGTTTTCAAAAGCTTCTGACTTGTTCTTGAGAAAGCAAACTGCAATCATTCTTGTATAATCATCAACTAATAACATAAAGTATTTTTCACCTTTTAAGCCCTTTGTTGTAGTTGTTCCAACTAGATCAGTGTGCACAATTTCCAGTGGTCTTGTTGTTGAATATTCATTTGATTTGAACCTGGTCTTTGTTTGCTTTCCTTGTTGATAATGCTTGCATAAAGTGTTGGTTGGTTTTCTGATCTGGGGCATTTCTCTGACTACTTCTCTTTTGCTAACTTTGACAAGGTTATCAAAATACTTGTGACCCATTCTTCTATGCCATAGCCAACTTTCATCTTCCTTTCCTAGACAACACTTTTCATTTCCAATTTCACTTAACACATATATGTTGTTTGAAGTTCTTGTCACTGTACCGACCAATTTCCCCGAACCTTCTTTTCTTATCTCACACTTTTCGGAATCGAAAGTAAGTTTATGACCTTGGTCACATATTTGACTCACACTTAGAAGATTATGTTTCATATATTCTACCAGTAGAACATTTTGTGCCTTTTCATTCTTGTTCCCAATTCAGACTATGCCTTCTCCAATGATTTTGGATGAATTATCATTTCCGAAGGAAACTGATCCATTTTTTTTCTTTTCGTAATGTAAGAAATTAGTCTTTATCACCTATCATGTGTTTTGAACATCCATTATCAACATACCAATCGTGTTTCTTCTGCTTATCTTGTAGAGTGACTACGCATTATTCATTGTTATACTGATCTTGATTTCTTATACATGTCGTTTTCTGAGGTTCTTGTCTGTGACTGTTGTTATTTTGTTGAGGTTATTTAGGAGGGATTGTCATTCTGCAATCCTTGTCCATGTGTCCAAAATTGTTACATTTGTAACATTCCACTTCAATGCTCAAAGATTCAAACCTATTGTAACTTCTTCTTTGTGTGTCACTAGGTCTCCTTGAATAATCCCTTTGTGTATAACTCTCAAATTTGTTACTGTTCTTGTTGTTAGCTCTGCAATTCATAGCTTTATGTCCAAAATTATTACATGCATAACATAAACCAAAAAATATAGTTTGATACCTAGGAGTTGAAGATCTTCTGAAAGGAGGTGCTCTTATGAATCCTTCTTATTCTTCAGGCCTATCTGTCTGTTGTTGATTCTGAAATCTGAATCTTCTTGGTGGAGGAGTGTCCCTGTAATATTCCTTGTATATCTTCATATCCTCTTTGATTGTTTATGCATATCTCTTTGGATTTGTTTCTTGCTCTGTTGTTTTGAATATTGATCCCTTTTTTGTCTAACTGTATCCAAGTTCGGACTTGTCAAGATAAGATTTTTGACTACTGATAATGTCACCCAGAACTTTTGAGCTATTCTGCATATTTTTCTTTTGAATATCATTTCTTAGTGTGAAAACCTCTGCTTCCAAGTTTCCAATGATCTTGTCATTTTCTTCTAGTTGTTCTTTGAGTGCTTCTTCAATTCTTTTATCTTCTTCTATTTGAACCTTCAATTTTGTGATCATTTGTTCTAGTTCTCGAGTGTCCATTTTCTTGTCTAGTTCTGCTTGTAGTTTCTTGTTTTTCTTCTTTTCTCTTCTGATAACTTCTATGGCACACATTAATTCTTCTCGATAGTCAACTTCTGCCTCTTCAATTTCTTCTTCGACTTCTTCACATTCTTCTTCGACTTCTTCATATTCTTCTTCAGAGTCTTTTTTGTCAGAGGCTTTTACTGCCATGAATAGAACTCTTCCTGTCTCATTGTCACTGACTTCATCTTCATCTGATGATGATATGTGTTCTTTGGTGTATAAGATTTTCTTGAAAACTTTCTTTGTAGTTCTTTTGCCTTTATATGTGTGTTTTCCTTTTGAGTAACCTTCATCATTTCTCTTTTTATTATGAGGACATTTGTTAGCAAAATGACCTATACCATCACAATTAAAACAAATTAAAGGGAGCTTACCTCTATACCTACCGTTGGTTCCCTTGTTCAGTCTTTTGATGAAGTTGGCCACTTCTTCATCATCTTCCGAGGCGTCACTTTTGTTGCTATATTCTTCTTGTTCCTTTTTCTTTTGCTTTGATCTTTTGGATGCCTTGGAGGCTGCTTCTTTTACATATGGATTTTCCTGCTTAGTTCTCATTTCATATGCTGTGAAGAGTCCATGCAGTTCGTCCATGCTTATTGATTCCAGATCCGATATTTCTTCTAGTGCTGATATCTTAGGGTTGAATCTCATAGGAAGAGATCTTAATATCTTTTGAACAATTATAGATTCTTCAATTTCTTCTCCCAATCCTATGATTGCATTCACTGTTTCATCGACTCGTAAGAAGTAGGCTGCGATATCTTCATCTTCCTTCATTTTTAGTTGTTCAAACTGACCTCTGTAAGTCTAAAGATTTGTTTCTTTGACTTTTGTATCTCCTTCATAAATATTTTGAAGCTTGTCCCAAATCTCTTTAGCGGATTTACAGTGTACAACTTTGGTGAATACCGTATCATCACTGAGACCATTCAAAAGTGCATTTGTGGCTTTGGAATTATTCTCACCAAGTTTTACTTCTTTGTCATTTGTTGGTGGAACTGTTGGTGCTTTGTATCCATCTACAATTGATTGTCAAACTTGAAATCCATGTGCTTGTACATATGTCATCATCCTTATGCTCCAAAAAACATACTTATGTCCATCAAACTGTGGTATTCCATTTTTATATGATTTCTGAAGGAACCTGCTCTGATACCAATTGTTGGATTACTAAGAGGGGGGGTGAATCAGTAATAGAGAAATTTAATCATTTTTAACCATATAATCCAAGTGTTATATCAATGAAGAATTATCATCCAATAACTGCAGAGTAAATAAGCAATGAAAAAATGAACAAACATACACATACACAGTACACTAGTGTTTTATGTGGAAACCCAAATTGGGAGAAAACCACAGAATGTTTTTTCTTATATGTATTGAAGAATTACATTCATTGGAAGAACCAACTTCCTTTGTTTTCCGGTTGCAACTGGAAGGAGGCTCCAACCCCCTAGTTTCTCAGGCTACAACTTGAGGGAAGCTCTAACTCCCCAATTCTTTGGCTACAACCAGAAGGATGCTACAACCCCCTATGTTCTCCGGCTACAACTGGAAGGTGGATACAACCACCTGTCCTTGCCCCGTCCTGCCACCCTAAAGTAGAAGTAGAATGATGGAACCATTGTCAACCTGTCACTGTGAGATATACCATTGTAAACCTGTACCAATAAATCTGAACCATGCATCAACCTATACCTCAACCTGTAATCAACCTGTACCATAAACAAGTGCATCAACCATGCACCAACCTGTACCAAATAACCTGTAATCAACCTGTACCATAAACAAGTGCATCCAACCATGTACCAAGTATGTAAAAATCATGTGTCAACTACTCATCAACTATGACTCATCAATATTTACCAACATCATCAACTATACACCTCATGTATGTGCCAACTCATCAACTACTTGTCTCAACCATGTACTCAACCAAAATCCCTCATCAATTTCATCATGGAAATATGATTTGTAGCTCTGTAATAGACCTGGTGTATATGATCACATTCTTGCAAACCTTCCTTAAATTCAACAACAAGAGACTAGCATTTTCATCAAACTTTTCTTTAGTCTCACATGCCTAGTTTGGGATTAGTCAACAACCCTAACTTGAAGTAATCATAACTTTGTACCTGTAATGTATAAAGATATGAAACTGATACACAATGTTTGTCAGTGTGTTTTACGTAATTTCTCCAGGTGTCACTACTTGGAACCTCTCATAAAAGGAGTTGTAGAAAAAATGGCATACCTTGTTGAATTCTGACTTATTCTAGAGAGAGACCTTATAGATTGTGCCCCACATGGAATATTTGTTGAATTGATTTGAAACTATTAAAAATCATACTAAATAGTTTACCCTAACCAAAACATTTTGTTTCACTTAATTTGGATCTGTTATGAAGAAGTTATGACGTTTTTACCCGAAACACCTATTTTTTACTAGTTTCAGGACTAGCCACAAACCCTATTTTCCACGGAGTGTAACTCCAAAAATGAAATGAACCAAAAGATGAATTTTTTACCACAGATACTTGGATATGTTTTCTCAATGGAATAGCAGTTTCATGGTCTGAATCATTATAGAAAAAAAAAATTATATCGAAAATGGTGAGATGACCTATAAACAACATACCTTAGAAAGCACCATCAAAAGAATTTATCCTTCCTTGCATTTCGGCCTTCTTTTCTTCACCTTCCCTCAGAATTTAGGCTTATATATCCTTGGTTATCTCAAACACCTATAGATATTCAATATTATCAAGTGTGATTAAAATGATAGAACCTTTCCTCTTATTTATACTCTCCAAGTAGCTTCCTTAAAAACATCTTCTAGGTCACTTGGCCCCACTTTCCTTATTTTAGGGTTAACCCACTTCTAATTTCTTCATTAAATTTATCATTGAAATAATTTATTTTGTATTCACTTTGAATTATAATATACTCATTACTTCACTTTATTATTTACCTTTTAAAATCTCTTAAACCATTTTGACTACTTTGACCTTTTGGGGCTTCTAGATGACATATGAGGGTCCTCCAACTTCGTAAGCCCATAACTCTCAAATCGTGAGGAGTTATGTAATGTTCCACATACCAAAATAAATGGAATGACATGTACTATCCATATATAATAGTATTATCTGAAAATATATCATAACTCATACCATTATCCATCAAACAAACTTGGGTCCATTACCCAAACATGGGGTCTCCAACTTCTCATGGCCATAACTCTCTAACTGTGAGGAGTTATATGAAATTCCACATACCACTGGAAATGGAATGACAAGAACTATCCATATAGGATAGTTTACCTGAAAAATTCATTGTCCTTCATCTCATTATTCCACAATTAAGCATGGGTTCTCTTACTCTGCAAAGCGTCTTTCCGTGAGGGCTTTCACCATAAGGGGACCACTTTGGAATTCATCCATATTTACTTCTTATCAACCATGACAAGACAATAATGAGTCATATTTACATCAAACAATATTGGGTCCATTACCCAAACCTTTTTGTTGTGGGGCTTTCTTCAAGGGTTTCCATCAATGGCAACCAACCTTAATCAACAAGCATGTGTAATATGAGATTGATATGCATACCATTAGCCTTCATACTTTGAGAACGATCGTTATTGTATCAAATTGTATCATTGAGATTGTTTAACAAAATGTCGGTGTTTTGAAAGTTCATTTCATCTTTCCAGTTGATCTAATTCCGTAGTCTTTTTAGCAACGAGATGAAAATTGGGAGGGCCCACCAAGCTGGCTATAATTTCCCTGTATCATTAGATTAGGATTATAAGTGTGTTTCATGAATTTCCTCTATTTTACTTAGCTATGTTTTCGTTCATTTCATGTGATTAATTTCATGATCGTTTATGCTCTAATTGTGTTTAGTGTGACAACTTGTTAATATATTTCATTTGAATGGGAATTGTGCCATCAACACGACCCTGCAACCATTTATTTTAACCATTTGAAATTCCAGAAGCATAGATGCATTTTCATATGATTTAATTTTGATTTGTAAACTAGCTTATGTAGACAACATCTCTATTTCTGAGTTTTATTGAGTAATGATCCAAACATGAATTGAACAATTGAATTGCAGTCTTGCTTTGTGATTGTATTTCCTCTCATAATTGCAAATAACTTGATCAAATTTGAAATACAAGATTGTATTATTCAAGATCCTAGATTTAGTGAGATAGTATTTGAGTTTGCTGATATAAGTTTTGTGTGTATGGACCGATCCTCATTCTTGTCATTCATTTTCTCTATACTCTTAGTTTAGTGATTGAATTGCTTTGATTACAGACAACATAAATATCATTAGATTTTAAACGATAAAATTGAGTTTGTTTCATTGCGATGAATGTTGAGTAAAGCTCAGTGCAATATTTATAACCTGATCCTGTAAAATTATTTATTGTTAACTCAATGAGTCCTTTCTTTGCAGCTGCCAAAGTGTGAATAGATTAATTTTCTAGAAATCCTTTATATGCCCAATTTTTTTTTCAATTATAAGAATAGTGTCACTTGAAGGTGGGAATGATATTTTCTCTTAGAATTGCTTACATGAATGCTCAATAATTGCTTGAGTGAAAGATTGTAACCTGTGCCAGTGGAGCACCTTCTTGTTTTTCTACCCAATGAAAAAGTTTCTAGTGATTTTCTAGGAGTGTAGTTTCATGTTCTTTTCCATAGATTAGATAATTATTCTTATCCTAGTCCATGGACATGCAATGTTGGCATCTCTAAGCTTACACCCCTAGATTGATGAATTAATGCTTAACAATAAAGGTAATTAATTAGCTCAACATTTTTGCGCTATTGCCGAGGAGATGCTACAATGGAGTAGCCCTTCTATGGATTATTTTTCTTGCATGATTTATTGTATAATTTGGCTTTGTGTGATTTCTTTATTTAAATTACTATCATATTGGACCCGGTGGGATGGTAAATGGTAAGACACAAAGGCACCTTTACTTCATAATTCATGAAGAGGTTCTAGCTAGACACATTCACTTTGGTGAGTACATTATCTCACTAGTTCTAAAGCTATGTTAGTGTTGCATGGATAGAGCTAGGAACAATAGAGGTAGATTTAGGGTAAAAACTAGAGTGTTTTCACTAGATAAAAAGACTCCTTCAAATACAAACTTGTTGGAAACAAAGTCTACAAAAGGAGGAAAAGTAGGTGTGATTTCAAAAGGTAGTTCCACCAAACAAAAACCTAAAACAAGTACAGATAAGAAGGTTGTTGTTCCTCCAACAAATCCTATAGTAAAAGAAGAGGTAGTAGGATGCTTAGATCATCAACTAGAGAAAGAAGAGGAAAAGTTCAACCCAATCCTGGAATTAGTATCTCCACACATACCTTTAGAGTACAACATATTCAGGAACATACACATGGATGAAGGAGAAGGATAAATACATACCAATGATGGAGGTGAAGTACATGGTGCTAAAGAGGTAAATTTTGGGTTTCCAATAGTAGATCTTAATAGAAATGTATATATGAAGAATATACACCTTTTATGTCTACCTCACTTCCATGGTCTGGTAAGTGAAGACCTTGAGTCCTTTTTTTTTTTTTTAATTTGATATTCTTTGTCATAGCTATGATTATACGTCTTATGCAAAAAAATTAGGTTGTTCTCGACCACCCTTAAAGATGCAACTCTCTGTTGGTTTATGGGTATAGGTGGGGACACCATTAGAAAATGGGAATAAATGCATGGCACTTTCCTCAAGAAATATCAATATTACTGTAAGGATAAGGAATTAAGAGAAGAAATATTTAAGATGACAAAGAAAGAGGAAGAAATCCTCGAGGACTATCTTGAGAAATTATTGTATAATATTCAAAGATCTAAACAACACAAGTTAGATCTTGAAACAATCAAATTTACTATTATTTTGAGAGGCCTATTAGATGAATCAATAAATTTTCTCAACTTAATGGGATTTGGTGATGTCTCTCGATTAATATTTGAATATATTTGTGATTTGTGTAGAAGATATTCTTGGAGCCAGGCCAGATCTGGAAAAGGACCAAGCGGAAAAAAATTTCAAAGTCACAAAATCTACTATTAGTGGTGTCACTAAGGATGAATTAGGAAATTTTCTTGAAAATTTTAAAACTGATCTTCTTGGAACTCTCAGTTTACCGTTATATACTTTTCAATTTAAAAAGAAACACGAATATGAAAAAGCATATATTTCTAATTTTTGTCCTAAGTGGAGAGAGAAACACCCACTAAGAGAATGTCCTCTTGATGATATTAAAATATGTGCCATTTGTGTAGGATAACATCCAACAGAGTAGTGCCCCACCCTATCGGGACTCAAAGCAGTGTACCAAGGGGAGAATCAAGCAACAAAAAAATTATGTACACTTGCACCAAAACAACCTTGGAAACCAAGGGCACCAAGTATGAATTGAAACCCTATATCTCAATTTACTTCATATTTTTCTAGTCAACAGTATCCACCACAATGATCGGATCCTACTATCCATTGGAAAGGATGTCCCCAACAATAGGTTCACAACCATCCTTGGAAAAAAGGATGGTAGGGACCCAACTATCGGAACATGCATGCCTATACCGATCCTACACCTCTATAACCATAATACCTATGCCACCACCTCAACAATATCCACAACAACCATATCCCCAACAAATTCCATATTCCACACAACGAAAAACACAACTAACTGCACCACTTCAACAATTACAAATCACTCAACTCCAAAAACCATAACTTCCATCCACCCAACCTCTGATACCTACACAATTTTGTGCTCAACCAATTCCTAACCCCAATAATAAGGTAGCTTAGCCTGCTTTCAACATTTATTTACAACCCTTTCCTATCTATCTAGTCACTCCAGTGGAATTATAAGAAATTCAACTCGAGTCAGGAAAGGAACTCAATAAGAACTCTTCTACAATTATTGAAGAAGATTCAAAGGAGGCAAATCCCAAACAAATAAATGATAATGTTTAAATAAAGAAAACTTCCCCACATTTGGAGCTTCCAAAGTCAACCAATTTACCTCCACACTTGGAAAGGTTTAGCGTGGAAAAACCAATTTTTTACCCTGAATTTAAATTGGTCTCTGAATTAAGGAATGTTTGCATCAAAGTCCCTTTATTGAAATCCATTAAAGATATACCTATTTGTGCCAAAACCATTAGGGAACTTTGTGTAAAGAAACTCGGAAGAAATAATATAGAAGCAACATAACTCCAATTTGTGGGGAGATCAACAGATGTCATGTCAGGACAAATATTTGTAGAAAAATATCAAGATCCTAGCAAACCGATTGTTTCAGTATGCATCAATGGTGTTCTTGTCCCAAACACTCTTATTGACTTAGGGTCCACCATCAATATCACGACTCTGTAGACCATGGAGAAATTACAGTTACTTAACCTTCATCCTACACCCATTGTTTTAGAGTTAGCATATTGATCCAAGATCAAGCCTGAGGGTGTACTAGATGATGTTATTGTTTATTTAGACTCATGGGAGTATCTTGTTGACTTTATGATATTGCAGACCCAAACCCCTTTAGGGCGTCATCCCCTAATCTTAGGAAGGCCATGGATGGTCACTGCAAACACATTTATTGGTTGTAGGTATGGGAACATTCTTATTTCCCATGGAGACTCAGTGAAAAATGTAACTTTGTATCCTCCCGCCAAATCCTCTAATGAGATTTCAAAGACTTTGTGGCTAGACACCACTAATAGTGATGGCGAAAATTTTCATTCCATTTATGCAATAGATTAGATTATGCAATTCAAAGCACTCACCGAAGAAGACCATATTCAAAGTTTTTTGGTCAATTTAGATCCTTTGAACATTTTTTATTTATCTCTTTATGATATATTTAGTTTATACTTTCAAGAGAATTATGATTCAAACACTTCCTCATCACTACAAATTTCTGCAATAGCCACTGGCATGACAAAATCAAGTAGAATTCTTGTTGATATCAGTCTATGTAAGTTTTTACATATAAATTCTCAAGTTGACAGTTCTCACTAGGAACAACTAATCAAAGTGTTGCAAAAACACACAAATGCCTTTACATGGAGCTACCAAGATATGAAGGGAATTCATCCTAACAATTGTACTTGTCATATCTATATTCAGGAGAATGCATGTCCTATTAGTCAACCACAAATGCAGATGAACCGTGCTCTCAAAGAAATTGTCAAATAAGAATTACAAAAATACTCGATGTCGGGTTTATCTACCCAATTTCAGACAACCAATGGGTCTCAACTCTTGTCATTGTACCTAAAGAGAATCGTAAGTCATTTATTTGTGTCGATTATAGAGAACTTAACAAAGCCACTTTAAAATATTATTTCCCTCTTCCATTTATTGACCAGGTTTTGGAAACACTACTTGGTAAAAAGTATTTCTCTTTTCTCAATGGATTTAGTGGTTACAACCAGATACAGTTTGCACCCGAGGTCTAGGATAATCCAAATTTTACATTTCCATGGGGGGACATACGCTTACAAATTGTTACCCTTTGGTATGTAATGCTCCCGCCAATTTCCAGAGAGCGGTTTTAGCTATCTTTTCTGACTTGATCCATGATTGTGTGGAAGTTTATATGGATGATTTCTCTGTATATGGTGACATTTTATTGAAGCATTAGATAATTTAGAAAAGGTTTTGATAAGGTGCCAAGAAACTAACTTTGATTTCAGTGATGTTAAATGTTTTATTTTGTAGACCACAGGTATTGTTCTTGGCCATTTCATATCCGGTGTCACAATCCAAGTTTATCTGACAAAGGTTGAGGTCATATCAAAACTCCTAGTTCTAAAATATCTAAAAGATGTAAGAATATTTTTAGGAAATGTTGGTTATTATAGGAGATTCATAAAACAATTTATGAAAATATCCACCCCTTTATTTAAATTAGTCACCAAGGACACTGAATTTTTTGGGGATTATCATTGCTAACATGTTTTTGAAGTACTAAAAGAAAAACTTACACATTCACCAATTTTGAGGGGGGGGATTTGTCTCTTCCATTCCACATTTCAACTGATGCCTCCGACACAAATCTTGGATCTATGTTGGGACAACAAGAAAATAAATCATCCTTTTCCATTTATTTCATTAGAAAGAAATTAACACCAGTTGAATTAAACTATACAGTCATGAAAAATGAATTTTTAGCAATTGTGCATGGATATAATAAGTTCAAACACTACATCACTAGGTATGCAATATTCATTCATATCAACCACTCTAACATTAGGTACCTAATGAAAAAACCTATAACCAATGGGAGTGACAAGATGGATTTTGTTGTTACATGAGTTTAACATTACTATTCTAGATAGACCCAGAAGGGAGAATTTGGTAGCAGATTTCCTTCCTAGAATTCATAATGAGGAACAAACAACTCCTGTAGATGACAAATTTCCTGAAGAATATTTGTTTGTTGTATCTACTATCTCCTTGTGGTTTGAATATGTGACTAAATATTTGGTTACAAGGAAATTGCCACAACATATTTTACCTAGTGAAAAGAAGAGGATCGTCTAACACAATGCTTCCTATTCTTGGGTAGGAGGGGACCTCTTTCAGACGAGACCTGACTTGATCATTAGAATATGTGTCTGTGAAGATAAAGTGTTTGATATATTGAAATATTTTCACGATGAGCCATGTGGAGGGCACTTCTTTGACAAGAGAACAACATATAAAGTTCTTTTTTCAGGATACTATTAGCTAATCCTCTTCAAGGATGCCAAACAATATGTTCAAATTTCTGACAATTGTCAATGAATGGACCACCTAGTATGATCTAACAAGATTCCTTTACAACCCTAGGAAATTATTGAACCTTTTGATAAATGGGCTTTGGATTTTGTAGGGTCGATTGTTCCTGCATCGAAAAATAAAAGGAATATCTTAGTTTTTATTGATTATGTTACCAAGTGGGTAGAAGCCAAAGCTTTTTTTCATGCTACTAAATGAAAAATTGTTGATTTTCTATTTGAATATATTTTTACCTATTTTGGTGTGCCAAGGCAAATTGTAAAAAACCAAGGAGCACAATTCACATCAAAGTTGGTGTAAGCCATCACTGAGCAATATCAATTCAAACACCATAAATCCTCCCCTTACCATCAGCAGGTCCTTGAAGCAATTTTGACCAAAAAAATACAACGACATAATGAGGAATGGGTAGATAGGATCTTATAGGCACTATGGGCCTACATGACTACATGAATGAACACAATCAGTTTCACACCATATGAATTAGTGTTTGGCAAACAAGTTCTCTTTTCGATAGAATTTCAAGTGAAGCCCTTCAGAATGATAGTTCATCTAGGTATGGATATTACAAAGGCACAAAAACAAAGGATAGTTCAACTAAATGAATTGGACGAGATGCATCAAGGTTCCATCCAACATACCACTCTTGCCTAGTAGCAGAGAATTAAATGGCAGGACAAGTTCGTCTGGAAGAAGCAGTTGAAACTAAGCGATTGGGATCTCCTTTTTTATTCCAAGTTTAAAAACTTTAAAGGAAAGTTCACCACACCATGGTGAATTCCATATAAAGTTTTGAATGTCTTTGACAATGGTTCTGTGAATATCATGACCATTGATGGGGAAGGGATTTCTTTCTTGCTCAATGGGCATCGACTAAGATTGTACAAGCAACCTATTATCTGAGAAGATTTTGTCAAATGCATTCAACAAAAATATGAGATGGAGGTATTAAGCATGGAGGATTCCCAACCTGCTACAACCTCACTTTGATTTATTTCTTCTTTCCTCCTGAAATAAAAAGAAAAAGAAAAAATTAAATATATATATATAAGAAAAAGTAAAGAAAAAATAATGTCCTTTTGTGAAAACCAACTCTATGGTGCATTTGGACATGAAATTTTCTTGAAAAACAACCAACTAGTTGGAAAATGTTCCCCTATGTTTTTTCTCAAATAAAAGGGAGATTGTTAAATTCAAGATATATAAGTTTGGTTTGTCCCAAAAATAGGGATTTTTTCTATTCCTAATATATTAATAACAATGTTAGAAAAATATGAATCGGGTCTATGAAAAAATTCTCATTACATAGCTTGGGACAACCATTCTTATTGTCTTATCACCACAATTAGAAACCATCTTCGCTGCAGTTAATTTTTCTTGTGTCAGAATATTCATCAGAGAATAAATTTCGCAATAAAGTTCTACATGTAATATTTTTGTAATATTGTACTATGGTCCTTCAAAATCATTTGTTCTTTGATGGGGTATTCCTTAAGGCCCTCCTTTTGATAAACCTTTTCCCATAGACACCAACTCATTATCTGGGGTCAAGGTTAGAGACTTCATAGTGCCATGGAATATGCATGCATTAATAGTAGATCTCTTTATTGTCAATCATGGGGATTCATCAATGCCTCTTGATTGACAAATCTTGAAGATGACTTGAAATCAACATATCTATTTGTATTTATCAAGATGCATTAAGTTACTTTAGCGCTCATTGTCATTAAAGGCGAGTTTCTTCACATTGGTTAATGACATACCTTAATTGAAATAAATCCAATGATTTATCTTCATGTTTGACACCAACACATTTATCTACATGATGAGAATTGTACCTCAGGTTTGGGTAGCAGTTGAATACTTTCAGATTTTATGGTATCAACAATAGCTTGCAACAATTCATTTCCTTGTTCTAGAAGTTTCTAGTTCGACATGTTTAGTTCAGATTCAATTTTCATCTCCTCGGCTTTCATGTTTTCCGTTCTCTTCCATTATTAGCAGCTTTCAATCTTGATATATTTCATGTTCAACGCTCATCCTTTCAACAAAAACTTCAACGTTTATAATTTCAGAAGTTACAGTGAGTCTGATAACCATTGAACAATATTGTAACCACTTTCTTCTATAGTTACAGGACCCCTGTATCAGTTATAAGAAGACTTGTAGCCTATCAGATTGAATATTGTCCATCATTTATAGGATAACAGTTCCATAAGTAAGGGTCTATAGTTTCCCATGAAGATATGGGTTCTTCTCTTCATTATTCCACTGTTCTACCTCAACAAAACCATCCATTTGTGCAAATAATCAATCTCAAACACCAACCATGTCATCATTTTCTCCATCTCTTCTACATCAACATTTGGAAATTCAGGGTTTGGCAACAAAGAATTCAATGATTTCATGAGTTCAACATAAGCAACAACCTTAGTTTTCCTTTCTATTCTCCATTCCAAACATGCATCATTAGGTAAACTTGAGGTAATAAGGAAAGTTTTTTTTTTATGGTTTATTAAAAACACGAGTAACTTAGTTTGTATTTACTTATGAGCCCATTCATATAACATATATTTTTATCCTATTCCATGTATACTATAATATCTCTTAATAAACCTATAGTCTCCCCATATCCCTCTTAACCATCATATAGCCTACCCATATCCCATACCTATATAAATTACCCTTATCCATTTCCCTTTTTACATATTATCTCTTAACCATTTTGTTTCATGATTACTCTACCACCCAAGATCATCGCTTCATTCATGCACGATCATTACAAAGAATGAACAATCTCTAAACTCATTTCCCATTTAGTTTCCCCACTTATTTTGAATCACTACCAGGATTTGAAATAAGCTTGAATTCACCCATACTCTGTCTCAAAACTCCCAAAATCCCTATTCCTCGTTGGAAGTGTGAATCACTCGAAACATAGTACCCTTACATATCCTCTTGTGTTATGAATTGCGACAGTATGGAGAAGCTCGATGTGGTAATAAAATAACCATGGTCACTCAGAGAGATAAAAGCATACCCTGAATACAATGCTAGTAAACCTCTCCTCAAAACCGTAGGCTGGCTACCATTTCTTATGAAATTCCAGGGGTATGATGCCTCTGTAACTGAGGCATTTGCAGAAGAATTTTACAAAAGTGTGGCTCGTATGAACGACTTGGTTCTTTCCATATCAGAGGAAACAATGGATTGATCCATAAGACTCCCGATAATAGGGGGACTATGGTTAAAAAATAAACAAGAGGAGAAAGGGGTCTGGGATCGATTCCTGTGCTCGACGGGGCATAATTTGGATTGGAAAAAGGAGGTTCTTGGAGTATGGATTGTAGAGAATTGGAGGAATCTATTATTTGTGCTTCATCAGGTTATCGCCTGTGAGGGATGGTATGTCGTCACTTTTATCTACCATATCCACCTATTTTTACATTTTGAAGCGGGTAGCGAGTTGAATTTTCCATTTTATCTTTGTCAAATCCTAGATAGGATGGCTAAGCATGTGCAGGAAAACCCTAAGATTGTAAATCGAATCCTATATCACCATGGATTAATTAAAATCTTAAATGTTGAGGAATTAAACAAGAGATGAGATAATTGGGATGCATTCTTATCCTAGAATGGGTTTGTTGCTAGAAAAATCCCAGTTGAGGAAATACCCCGAGAACCTATCAATGCTCCTTTTTATGACAATAATAAAAAATAGCAGTGAAGGACTCAACTCCCATGGATATGAGGACTTCACTATTCTTGATAAGACCCCTAAGAAGGCTCTTTCGAAGAAGAAGCTTCGTGGCCCTGTTGTGCTAACCATTACCACTCATGTCGCACAAACCATTACCACTCCCATAACACCAATTTTCACTACCCTTGTTTCACTAATCATTCCTGTCAGAGTTACGATGAATATGGCCAAACGAAAATTAAGTGTTAAAACCCCAATTCTTGACACTCCTTGCTTGCTAAAAAATACAATTCTCTTGTACCCTGAACCTACACCTTATGAACAAAGTGATATTAAACCACCTAATCTATCAGTTCCACTATCTAAAAAGACTAAAAAAGAACCCTTTCAACCTAAGATACACGTGTGTTCATATCCTCACTCTACTGAGCCATCTACACTCGTACCTCATGAAATTGGCAATACTACAACCTACTATGAGCCTATGAAAGAGGCCTTATCCCATGGTTCCCGATCGATTTCTTCCAGGATAGAGAGGAAATATCAACACATTGATATATTGAAGGTTGAGGTTGCAGAGTTCAAAATTATGGATAAGTATACTAAAGAGGAGAATACAACCGTAAAGGACAGATGTACTCAATTGCGGAGGGAAGTTGATAGGTTAACAACAGAGAATGAAAAATTGCATAAGCTTAGTGAGAATAAACACAGGTAGATTGAGACCCTTCAATTTCATACCAAGTCCTTAGGAAGAAAAATAAAGGAAACAAAGGGAAGAAATACACCCAATGTCAATATCTCTATCAAAACTACCTCTTGACCAATGAAGAATTGATAAAATTTTATAAAAATTTGAGGACTTTGTTATCAAAGCACCAACTACACCTATGGTTACATGTTTTGTTTTCATGGGGACACACAAAACCACAGGTGTGAAGGAGATTTTGGATCTCCAAATCGACGTCATTTTCACTGCCAGTGAACCCCTTTTTGACCCATCAAAGCCACTCCTTTCACCATAATTTCCACTATTTTTGTCATAAAGGTTATTCAAAGGCTCATGAGGTAATATTATTGGTTAATTTGTGTTTCCCCATCGTTTTTTATTAATTAGAATGATTAAAAGTGTGTTTTGTTACTAACGATGGTTTATTAAGCTCAGGTATTGTAACCCACATAGAGGTCTGGTAACCCTCATCGTTGTTCATCATACTTCCAAAATTTTAGAAGGAAAACTGAGACCTGGGTTCTCTCCATAACAGTTTCGACATGATTTTAAGCTCCTTGCATCAGTTCTAGAATGAGTAAAGAAGGGTACTAGTTGTAGTCAAATATCATGGTCAACCCTATTCTAGATTGGCACACCAACAAGAAATCAGATCGAGGACGAAATTGGGAGATATTTTCATGCATTTCATGTCATGAGAATATCTCATGAACGAATTCAAGTTATATTTGTGTCCTCCGATTTTAATTGTATCTCCTGTTGCGATTTCCTCCATGTAAACGATGAACCCTATACGTGAAAACATGGATTTGATCAGATTCATTTTGCGTATATTTGGAAATGATGTTGTATTTAAATGGATGATTGAGAAATACAATGTAAGAATGCGTAGTATGAGATTGATACGCAAACCATTAGCACTCAAACTTTGAGATCGACAGTGTCGACTTGTATCATTGAGAATGATTAATAAAATTGTAACATCCAGTTTTCACTGACCAGGTTTTCATAACAAAGATTATTCTTTGAGGACACTTGAGTGTAAGTGATCAGGCTAAACATGGTACTTTATGATTATCTGATTTGTTTTATGAGTTAAAAATTATGTTATATTTGAGTACTGAATTTGATATGCTATTAATATTGATGAATATCATTGAGAGGTATTATGATGAGGTTTCCTGAGTGTGCAAAAAACATGACACCAAGAGGATGTTGATTCAGAGAGTGGACTATTCACTTTGATTATGAGTACTTGATTCTATTATGCATGTGATATGATGATGATTTCAATTATGGATTTAATGTATAATATTTATTAATATTATTTTGTCAGTGGATGCAGGCATGGAGACGCTTGCTAATCCGACTCAGATATGGAGTAAAGGGGTCATACACAAATATCAGATAGATTAGGGAGAGGTGTGGCAATGTCCCTGTCACAACCTAATAGCACTCTCGTCTTGACCTGAACTGAAGGTTAACGACTACCTTGTTCCTGAGAGGGTCATGATGTCGTGAGGGAAGACCGAGACAGTCTCTCACGAGGATTTATGGGGGGCACGTAATTAGGTGGGTTCCTTATTCCTCAGTAAGCCCTTAGTCTCACACAAGGTTGAAAAGTGGATCATTGACTCCAAGCGTCACACAACTTCCAAACTAAGTCAAAGTGAAAAATAGAAAGAATGATGAGTGACACCCTTGGAGCACGTTTGTGTGTCTTGAAGGGCATGTCGCATGAATGAAATTAATAAGTTAATAAAAATTTAGAAGACTTAGAAAATAAAATGAATAATTAAAACTGATTAGAAAAGAGAACATAAATTTTATATTAATTAGTGAACTGGAATATAATAAATCTAAGTCTAATTGTTATACCTAAATAAATTTGATAGAAATGGGTCTAAGGGAAAATTAGACTAAATAAAATCTAGAAAAGGGAGAATAAAATTTAAGACATGTGCACAATGTGTGCATGAAATTAATAAAAATATTTTTAATTAAAAGAAATTATTTCATGAGGAAGTGTGGTGTCAACTTAGAGTTAGAGTCCTAAGTTAAACTAGACTCTAAAACCTAACTAGGAGAAGAGTCTTAATCAAACTCCAATTGTAAATTAGTTAGGAGGCACAATAAAAGAGAAATTGGGGAACTAAGGGACAATTAGGAGAAAGTCTAGGAACCGATTGAGGAGGTGAGAAAAAATTCAAATTTATTTAAATTAAAAATAAATAAAACATGTTCAACTTGAAGGAAGAGTGACATGTGTTCAGGGTGAATACTATTATTAAAAAAAATTAATTAATTATGCATGCATGCATGCGATGACAAGTGTCAAGGTGAAATTTCTTATAAAAAGAATGGTGAGGAAGGAGTATGGACCCTATTGTTGTATGACTAAAATGTTGTTAAAATTTCTTATGACGAGTTTTCTTGTGTGAGTTGGGATGAAAGATTTTCATAAGAGGTGGAAGCATAGATGATTTTAGGGGCGAAATTTCGCTCATGGGCGAAATTAAGGGGCCTCCAATTTTTTATTGGGCGAATTTTTTTGTATTAGAGTGATTTTTTTAAACTTATATCATTAGCTTGTAATTTATTTTAGGGGGGGAATTGTCTACAGGGTTAGCCTGTGTTTTTAGGAGGGATAGAGGAAAAAAAATTGTATTTCGCCCCTGAAATTTGGAGGGAGAAGCTTCCATTAGCCAAACTTCTAGAAATATGGGAATTTCTGATAGCTTCTTCGCCCTGCCATTTGGTAAAATTGGGGTTTATGGTTTAATTCACCCTGGTTTTGTGGTATGGTCGATTTTGTGGTATGGGAACTGGGTAGCTACAATCTTCACTTTGCCCGATTTCCAAAGAACAAGGGGATTTCTAAGAGCATTTTGGCCCTCCCACCTGGTGTAAATTGTATGGGATCTGCCCATATATGCATTGGGTTAAAATCAGAGCTTTGTTACTTGTCTAGTTCGTGAGAACTATAGAGTCTAGTGAGTGAAAGGTTATTCTTTATACCATCCCGAAAAACTCTAATTCCCTGGGGCCCAGTTTACCTTTCATATATTGAATCTTCGTGCTTATTTCCCCTCGACGGAATGAAAAAAAGGGCAATAGATGCCAGTGGTGGGGCCACCTGTTCAGAGCAGCAGAAATTAGAATTTGGTACGGTTATCCCAACCTGCTCGGAAGGTGCCGCGTGAGGCTTTGTCGGTGAATAATTACCAGGGTTTCTATTTGTCTTGATAGGTATTTACCTGGTCCTTCATCTCAGTGTGTTTCCTCATAGCAAAGAATTATGAATCATATTGGTAAAATTAGAACAATGCTATGTTTTGTAACTTGACAGTTAGTTCATGGTTCTTTGAAAGTATTAACACGGCACAAACGAGTTAGTTCATGGTTCTTTGAAATTCTTAACAAGGCACAAACGACAATCATAAGATAGTGCTATGGATTCATAGATTAAGTCGTGTATCAACGATATTCTTAACTATATATATTTAGAAAAAATTAATGCCTTTAAATTATTTGATTACATGAGACTGACAATGAGGGAATTCAAATCGCATGAATTTTCTAAGCAATCAATATAGCCAAGTTAGCTCTCATTCTTTAGACCTTGAAAACACTATTTTGTAACAGCTAGTATCGTGTTACACCTTCATTGTGAACAACAGATCAATGGATCTGTTGCAGACATTTATCAAGTGATAGGTCCATTACTATGATTGCAATAAATTTGTGTTATTATTCAAATTTCAAAAAAACTCATGGTGGAATAGGGAATGAAGGAAATTTTACAATTGCTCTAAAAGACTAGAGTCTACCCTAAGTAAATCTAAGCTCATGTAATGGTGATGTTAGCACTAGGAGTCACCTTCATATTACATGGAAGGCAAGCCCAGTAACCATCAAGTTATACGTGAATGAAAGAGTGTTTTAAAGGGTCAAATGGAAAAGGACTCAAATGGTAATGTTCTAACCCAGACAACAGGGCTAGCATGCACCAAAAATTAAGGTCTTGGATAACTTCTATCAGTAGTTTGGGAGTAAGTATGAACATAGGGAAGACTTGAGTGAGAGGAATGTAGGGACTGCTGCAAACATCATGTCTACAAAATTCTAAGGAAGAAAGTTTCTAATCACAAGGTCTTCTTGACATCAGAAACTAAGGCAGCTAAATAAACATCATGATAATATAATGATCAAACATCCACCATAACATCACCACAATAATTCATGTGAATCATTCAAAGCATGAACATTTAACATCAGAAGAAAATAGACTGAAAGAGAAGCTGATTTCTATTAGCCAAAAAGTCTTAAGTCCAGTACATCACTAGATCATAGTCACTTCATCAAAATATTACAACTAAAGGGAGCCTTGCTCAACCATCCTAACCTACTAAAGAAATTGATCTATCTATTTATAACAAGAAAGGGAGGCAACAACTGGAGGTACGAGATGGCCTGTTTCCCTTGAAAATCTCTAAACATTTATTTGTTCTAACAACTAGAATAACAACCTATGCTAACAAACATGGAAATGTTGGTGACTAATCCAATCATGCTTTTAACTACTTTGATACTCTTTTGTTGATCAACTCATTTTTTTCCATGTGTCCTTTTCGAGCCTGTAGTTGTCCTCAAAATGCCAGTTGCTACTTTTGTAACTTTCTCCATCATTAACTTATCCAAAATCTGTTGGCCTAGTCCTCCTAGATTCCTGGTGTTTGCTGGCAACTTCCTTGGGTAGAAACTTTGGGTAGCGCATTGTAAAACATAACAAGGAGAGAAGGTATCCCCTGTAGGTAACGCCACAGAGTTTCATATTTGCGCCAACATTGGTCCTCTGTTGAAATATTAGGTACTGCCTGTAGGTAGCACCCCTGTGTTGTGCCTGTGTGTAAACCTGCTCCTTGCCAAATATTACGTAGCGCCTGTGGGTAGCGCCATTGTGTTACACCCATATGTTGATTCTATTCTCTATGGAATATTACGCAATGACTTTACGTAGCGTCACTTACGCTGCATCTGCATACAGGTTTGGGTAGCATTGCCAAAACACAATGCCTTTCAATATTGAATATGCACAGAGGAGTGTGTGTCCTTTCATGATGACATAACCATTTTACTTAGGTGCCTTGATTGTACCATAGGTAGTGCCTTTTACCACTAGGTGAAGTTATCACTTAGAAAAAACTCAAAATCCATATAGCTAAACGCCTAGAAGCCTGTATAGATGGCACAACTAGTATGTGCATATCAATTAACCCTCCCAAAAAGGAACAATTCTAAAAAATGGGGCTTACCATTACCAGCTATTTTGTCATTTTAACACTTAGCCTCACACTCTTTCTGGTAGAAAGAGGATCTTTAATACAACAAACTTATTTTTCCTAGCATTGATAGGCTTCTTATGTGTAGTTGTGCTCTCCTTAGTTGCCAGTTTATCATCCTCAATGGCAGCTTCAAACAACACCTATAAATTCCTTTGGGCTACCTCATCTTGAAAGTGTTTCAACTCTGCCTTTAACTTTCGATTCTGAGACTGAAAGCCTCTATTCTTTTTGTAATATTCTTCAACTGTTTATGAAGAGGCAGATCCTTTCTCACTGCAAACCTTGCCAAGTCAAGGGTATGATTGTAGCCAACCATGATCTCTTCCATCTGAGCCAAGTCGACCTTGTCTTCTACTTTAAGATGAGCTATTTATTTCCTTGCATCTCTAATCTACTTGAGAAGTCTTTTGTAGGTCTGATTATCAGAAGGGATAGTGGCATGCTCAATCTTAATAGGCTTTTCCTCAGAATCCTCTTCCTCCTGCATGGGAAGTGTTTTGTCCACCTCATCAGGTTTCTCAGTGGCCTTAATTTTACCCTTCTTTCTCTGCACAGTGGTTTCTTCATTTCTTACCATAGGCTCCTCGAAGTGTTTCACAGGGGTTTCCTCTTTTCTCTCCAAAGGTATTTTAATACCTTTACCTTTCTGTACAAGGGATTCTTGTTTTCTTTCGACAGGATTCTCAATGCCTTTCTCAGACGTCTCATCTCTCTTCTCCAAAGGTCCTTTAGCACCTTTACCCTTCTTCTTTTGTACAAGGGTTACTAATTTATCCTCTACAGGCTTTTCAATATTCTTCCCCTTCTTATTTTGAATAGGGATCTCTAGTAAGGACATCTCTCTATAATCCTCCTTAGGAATTGATGACCTTGTGAAAGATATTTTACCTTTGATTTCGACTACTGGAGGAGAAGGAGAAAAGAAAAGCTTATTCCTTCTCTTATATGTAACTTTGGTAGAAGGAGGCACCTCTTATAACCCTGGTGGAGGAGGTGGTGAAAAATATCTGTGTGGAGAAGGACATAATTCCTTCTTAACTTCAATGACCTGCTTGTTGACCTCTGACACTTGAACAAGGGCTCTACCCTTTCTCTTCCTACTGGTCCCTGCTTTGGTAGCACTGGTAGGTGATAAAGAACTTGCCCTCTGTGATTGAGAAGTGGGTGTTAGATCCAACTTAAAATGAGAGGTAACCACAAAATTCTCCCATGAAATATCTTTCTTGCCCAATTCCTCAGATACTAGCATTCTAATTAATCTAGAGTGGAAAAGGCTATAATCCACATCTTTAGATTTGTCCTGTATCATGTCTAACATCTTACCTATACTCCTCAACAAGTAATAAGGAATATTCATCTCAACCTTACCAGTAAAATGTAGCAACAATCTTATATGGTACTGGTATAATGCGTTGAATCTTACTTCACAAGTAAAATATCTTTGTATGATCTTTAGTAGTCTGTCAAATTGTTCAATCAATTGGCTCCTTGGCATAATTTTGGACAGGTCATTGGCTTGATATTAAGGTTTGAAGAGATCTTTTACATAAACTGAACTCAAATCCATGGCTTTGAACCACCTTTCACCTGTAATGGGGATCCCTGTTGTAGATGAGATGGAGGCTTCAGTCACTTCAAACTCCAAATCCCCAACCTTAGTTTTCTTACCATCAAACTGCAATGCAAATTGTCTTTCTACCTCTGGATGGCCTCTCTGCATGTTCTGACAGAAGAAGAGGCACCCTACTTTTGAAATGCCTCTCTTGCCATGGGTTTTGTATTAAAAAGAAGCATGTTCACTAGTTTTGTCCTAACTATCTTGCCTCCTTTATGTGCTTTCTTCAATTGAGGGGTCTCCATGACTCAAAATGAGGGCTCTTAAAAGGTTTGGTAATGCTCAGGAGACTTTGAATGGGGTTTCAAATATGCAAGGCTGACCCTATGCAACTGAGTAACACATTTAATTTCGAGATGAAAGGAGGCAAGGGAAGCAACGAGAGGTTAAGCAACGCCTGTGGGTAGCGCAACACATACGCGGAGGATAGACTAGTCTAAAGATTGCAACTTCAAGGGTTAAGGCAGACAACATAAATCTGACACATATATGGGCTATGAGGTTTACAGGTCTGAAAAAGAGAGGAGATGAGGCTATCATACAAAGATGAATCTTTTACCGCTGTGAAAACTTAGCAAAAAAAAAACCTGAGCACAATTTTTTTGTGAGGATTAATACGTAGAGGAGGTAATAGTGGATACCTGCGTAGTAGACACCTGTTGAGATATTCAACACAATCTTAGAATGAAAATGAGGAAACTTCAGCCCTGGAATCTTGCACAGTAGTAAGATTTGGTTGACATGCGGTTGCCTGATTAGAACTGGCGAATTCACGTAGTGCAACACTATTGAGTTTTCAAAATTAGAAATCGTTATCAAGGAACATAAATGAAAGATCTTTTGAAGGAACTTTAACCGAATTCTGGCACTGAAAACAAGGGATATGGTATCGGTCATGGAAATCATGACTTCGGGTGGCAGTATGATAAACATGACAGGCGCTACAGAACTGGCTGATGAGTAGGTAGTGCTTCCAATTCAAAAATATGATTAGATAGGTAAGTGAGGAAAATGAGGCATGCTTGTGAGGTCATGAGTGAGGAGAGAGGTGTGTCACATCATCCTGATCATGGGAGGTATCGACCTAGGGGAAAATCATAAAGGGGACCAAAGTAAAACATGAGCTAGGAATGGTTTAGGGATAAAAAATCAATTTGAGGATCAAAATAGAGCTAAGACTCAAAAACTTTAATCATCCAAGGGGTCCTACCCATCATAAATTTTAAAGGGGTGAGACCTTAAAAAGAAAAAAAGAAAAACTAAGGCTTAAAAAGGATTAAAAACACACTAAAAAGACCCAAGGCAATTTAGTGTGATAACATTGGCTCCACAGGGGATAGCATGCCCCCTGTGGGCTGCCAAGAATGAGTAGATTTAGTGCCTTATCCTAGGGCTATGGGGTCAGTTATTGAAACAAAAATAAAAAGAGAATGATATTTACAATGACATGAAGAGCCACTCAAGGTTCAAGAAAAGTACTTTTTCAGGAAATGCCCATTGACGGGGCCACAAAAAACCTCTTGATTCTCCATATTCTGCGACTTGAAAGTGTTATTAGAGAATACCTTAGAGATTTTGAAAAGACCCATCCATAAAGCTTCAAATTTATTGTGCTTGCCTTTATCCTACTTCGGTGCATCCCATTTGAGCACCAGGTCACCCAATTGAAAGTCCTCTTTGTTCACCTTTTTGTCAAAAGCCTGCTTGATCTTCAGTTGATGGTCAGCTATTTTGTCTACAATCTGCTCCTGGTTCTGCTACACTTCAACCAACTGTTGAATCCTTCTAATCATATGATCAGGTTCCCCTTGATAATCCTGGAAGAATTTCGCCATAGGTAATGCAAGCTGAGAAGGAAAAATTGCCTCAATTCCATATACCAACTGGAAAGGGGAAAGTCCCAAGGATATTTTCATTGTCACTCTGTCAGCCCATAGAGAAAATTTGAGTTTCGAATCCCATGCCTTTTTGTTATCCACTAACAGTTTTTTAATAATCTTTATAATGCTTTTGTTCAAGGATTTTGCAAGCTCGTTTCCCTGCAGATAGTAAGGGGTAGAATGAATCAAAGTGATCCCAAAATTTTCACAGAACTGAACTAATGGTTCAGCCTTGAATGACGCAACATTATCAATGATGATTCTGTCTGGACACCCAAACCTTGCTATGATGTCTTCCAAGAAACCAATGATCACTCTATGTGAAGTATTCCTTGCGAGAATAGCTTCAATCCATTTAGTAAAGTAATATGTAGCAGTCAATATCAATCTATGTTGAAAACTGGAAGCGGGATGGATTTCCCTGATAAAATCTAGGCCCCATTGTTGGAAGGGTCATGAGGCTGCCATAGGCTTTAATGGAAAAGACTTAAGTTGTTTCTTTCCGGAAAACTTCTGACACTTAGCACAGGTTCTGATCTTAGCACAAACATCCGAAAACAAACTGGGCCAGAAGTACCCATCTCTGAGGATCTTGTATGTCGTGGTTCTACAATAATGATGCCCCCCACATAAACTGTCATGAAAATTAGACATAATCTTTTGGGCTTCTTGGGGATCCAAGCATCTCAAAAGCACTCCTAATGGATCCTTCCAATACAAAATTTGATCAACAAAGCAATACTTTATTGATTTGAGTTTTAAGGACCTCACCTTGTTCATTTCCATACCACTTGGGGGCTGTAAATTTTGTAGAAAAAATATAATGTCTTTGTACCAGTTGCAATCTTCCAATGTAGAAATGACTTGAGGGCCTTTATCATTCATCTTAGCCTGGTAATTTTCTGAACATGAGTGAATTAAATTCACCCCCAGTGCTGAGCAATTTGATTTATCCAAGAGCTTGGCCAAACCCTGTCCTTTAACCAATTTTGTGGGCCTAATCTCCAAATCAAATTCAAATAGTTTAGCAATCCACTTACTTCTTTTTCCATCTATATCAGGCTGAATAAGAATTTCTTTTACAATAGCTGATGGGACATAAGAAATAACTCTTGAATGCAAAACATAAACTCTGAAGGACTTAAGAGCTTTAACCAATGCATAGGCTTGTTTGTCCATAATGTCATACTTTAGTTATGCATCTCTCAATGCCCTACTAAAAAAGGCAATGGGCTTCTCTAAGCCTTCAACATTCTTCTGCAATAGGACTGCTGCTATTGTATCAAAAGAGGCAAAAGAAAAAATAAGAAAGTCCTTGGAGTAGTCAGGGCTGACAAGAACCGTGGCTTATGTCAAGGCTTTATTTATTTGATCAAAAGAATCATGGGCCTCAGCAGTCCATTTGATTTCACTTTCCTTCCTCAGCATTGTTGTGGCATACTTAACTAACTCAACAAAATTTGACACAAATCTTCTCAAAAAGATGATTTTTCCTAGAAAAGATTGTACCTCTTTTTTAGATCTAGGGAGTGACAAAGTTTGTATAGCCTCAACCCTGCTGGAATCAATCCTTACTCCTTCAGCTAACACAATATGCCCCAATAATTTTCCTTCTTTCATGGCAAACAATGATTTTTTCAAATTCAAAGAGAGGATAAATTTTCTGCATTTCAAAAAAACCTTTCTTAAATGATCACAGTGTTCCTGATCAGACTGAGAATACACAGTTATGTCATCCAAATATATAACAACAAACTTATCCTTTTCTCCAATAAATGCTATGTCCATAGCTCGCTGAAAATTTGCTCCTGCGTTCATCAAACCAAAGGGCATCTTGGCGTACATAAATGTCCCCCAGGGAGTGGTGAAGGTCGTCTTCTCCCTGTCTTCTGGAAAAACATATACCTGATTGTATCCAGAAAATCCATCAACCATAGACATCATGGTTGCTTTTGTCACCTTCTGTAATATGTGCTCCATCTTGGGTAAAGGATAATTATCCCTCTTTGAGCTTATGTTCAGATTTCGGAAATCAACACAAAGTCTGAATTCCCCATTCTTTTTTCTTACTGGGACCAAATTGGCTACCCATTCGAAATACCTCAAAGGAATGATAATTTTTGCATCTAAAATCTTCTTAACTTCTTTCTCCATGACAGGCAACAACATAGGATTGATTTGCCTCAACGTTTGCCTGAAATTTTTGGTGTTTTCTTTTAATGGGATCTTGTGCTCTATTATTCTTGTGTGATAAGTTCTGAGATCTTCATAAGTCCAAGAAAATACATAAGAAAATTCATTAAACAACTTAGTGTATTCTGCCCTCTTCTTTTCTGATAGGTTGCTTGATAGTTTGACGTATTTTGGATCCTTTTCCGTGCCCACATTGCACTCAGTGATATCAACATCATCAATGTATACCTTCCCTTTGAATGCCACATCATTCCCATCAAATAATCTTTCCAAAGGAACCAGTCCCTTTGGTATATGATTGCTAGGTTGCTGCACAATATGATGATTAGCAATTTTATTAAGGAAAACATCAGCATGAGGATTGATTTATGGATCATGATCCTGATCAATGTGCAATGCAGAAAATTCATCCACAGTCTCAAGAAAATTTTTAAGTTCTAAATCATCTTCGAACGCCTTCTAATATTTTACATTGTCCAGTATAGAAGGCATGTATTTGACTTCTACATCATACTTGATTTTTGATGGTATAGGAATTCTGAAGTTGCTTGCTGATACAACCAAATAATCAGCCACAATATTCTCTTCTCTAGGAATGAATGATATATTAAAAGCAGAGAAAAAATTGTCCACTAAATCCCATACTTCATTTCTGTAAGATCTAAGCCTAGGATGCTTTGTTTGATAAAGATTTTTAATCTGATGGACTATCAATTCAACATACCCAAATACTGACAACTCCTCTATCCCAATGTCTTTTGTTTCCCTCAAACCCAAGACAAGAGCCTCATACTTTGCCACATTATTAGTCATCTCAAATTCTAGTTTATATGAAAAAGATATAGTTTCTTGAGTTGGTGAGACAAAGATCACCCCAGCACTAGCACCTTCCTTGGAAGAGGCTCCATCAAAGAAAATATTCCAAACAGAAGTAGTTAGAGGAGGCTCTTCAGAAAAGTTGATGGACTTTTTTTTTTATTTCTAAAGGGGCTTCCGAGGCATTGGTGAGCTGAAAAATACTAGATCCCAGATCTGTATTAAAAGAAAAAACAGGGTGATTGGTGGGGTTTGCTTCATCACTAATGATGTAAGCCAATTGAGCTTCCCTGTAAAGTCTTCTATGCTCTCCCCCAAAAACAGGAATAATAGCATAAGAGAGATCCATCTGCAAGGTTCCCCCAAGTCTTTTTATCCAAGATCTTGACAAGAGCATACCAAACTTGGGGGGAGCATCAACAACTATGATATCCATAAGTATACTCTTCATAGGTAGCTGAAATAAGGTCACCACCATATCCTTAATGACTCCAAGACATTTGACTTTTCAGGAGTCAAAAGAATATAAGTCATGATAGGTCTTTTTTGACTTCTAACCCAAGTTCATCCATAACAGATTTTGGCATAAGATTGTGGGATGCCCCTGAATCCATGAGACAATTGTGTAGCACCTTATCATGTATATTTAGTGAAGTATAGAAAGGTGGGGATGAGTCATCTTTGTATTCTATCAAATGACCTAAAATCACTGTTGGTTTTTCATCTTACAGATTTATGGAATTAGTGGCATTTGGAGATGATTCTGGCTGTAACATTTTGGATAAATATTTTTTTAAATCCTCATTTTTTATCAATTCACAAAAAGGTACAAGGATCTTTATTTTTTGGATCTCATTCTCAAAACTGAAGGAAGGGGAAGGCTTCAATACCTCTTTGGTTTCAGGATGAGGATATCTGATCAAAACTTGTGGGTTTTGAGAGTCTTTTTCCTTGCTGCTCATTGTAACAGCCTTGACAGAATATTCTTTTTGAACAGGTTGATTAGGGGCATTAGTTTTATCTACATTCTTCTTAGATCTCAGATTATATATACTAGGATTTTCCTTTGCTTTCTCTCCCTTTCTTAAGTCATTAACAGCTGGAGGTACGAGCTGGCCTGTTTCCCTTGAAAATCTCTAAAAATTTATTTGTTCTAACAACTAGAATAACAACCTATGTTATAAAACAAGGAAATGTTGGTGATTAATCCAATCATGCTTCTAACTGCTTTGAACCTCTTTTGCTTCTTAGCTCATTTTTTTCCATGTGTCCTTTTAGAGACTGTAGTTGTCCTCAAAATGCCAGCTGTTATTTCTATAACTTTCTCCATCATCAACTTATCCAAAAGTTGTTGGCCTAGTCCTCCTAGATTCCTGGTGTTTGTTGGCAACTTCCTTGGGTAGCAACTCTGGGTAGTGCACCGTAAAACATAACAAGGAGAGAAGGTAGCACCTGTAGGTAACTCCATGGTGCTGCATATATGCGCCAACATTGGTCCTCTGTTGAAATATTAGGTAGAGCCCATGTGTTGTGCCTATGTGTAAACTTGCTCCCTGCCAAATATTACGTAGTGCTTGTGGGTAGCGCCACTGTGTTGCACCCGTATGTCGATTATGTTCTCTGTGTAATATTACGCAGTGCCTTTATGTAGCGTCACTTACACTGCGTCTGCATACAGGTTTGGCTAACATTGCCAAAAAGCAGCGCCTTTCAATCTTGAATATGTACAGAGCAGTGTGTGTCCTTTCATGATGATAGAACCATTTTACTTAGGTGCCTTGACCATACCATAGGTAGTGCCTTTTACCACTGGGTGAAGTTATCACTTAGAAAAAACACAAAATCCATATAGCTAAACGTCTAGAAGCCTGTATAGATGGCACAGCTAGTATGTGCATATCAGTTAACCCTCCCAAAAAGGAACAATTCTCAAAAATGGGGCTTACCATTACCATTTATTTTGTCATTTTAACACTTAGCCTCACACTCTTTTTGGTAGAAAGAGGATCTTCAATTGGCACAACATACTTCTTTTTCCTAGCATTGACAGGCTTCTTCTGTGTAGTTGTGCTCTTCTTAGTTGTTGTTTTATCAGCCTCAGTGGCAACTTCAACCAACACCTATAAATTCCTTTGGGCTACCTCATCTTGAAAGTGTTTCAGCTCTACCTTTAACTTCCTGTTCTGAGACTAAAATCCTTTCTTCTGTCTGTAAGATTCTTCAGTTGTTTATGAAGGGGAAGATCCTTTCTCACTGCAAACCTTGACAAGTCAAGGGTATGATTGTAGGTAACCATGAGCTCTTCCATCTGAGCCAAGTGGACCTTGTCTTCTTCTTTGAGACGAGATATTTCTCTCCTTGCATCTCTAAGCTGCTTGATAAGTATTTTGTAGGTCTGACTATCAGGAGGGACAGTGGCATGCTCAATATTAATAGGCTTTTCCTCATAATCCTCTTCCTCTTGCATGGGAAGTGTTTTTTACACCTCATCAGGCTTCTCAGTGGCCTTAATTTTACCCTTCTTTCTCTGCATAGTTCTTTCTTCATTTCTTACCACAGGCTCCTCGAAGTGTTTCACAGGTGTTTCCTCTTTTCTCTCCAAAGGTCTTTTAGTACCTTTACCTTTCTGTACAAGGGATTCTTGTTTTCTTTCAACGGGCTTCTCAATGCCTTTGTCAGAGGTCTCATCTCTCTTATCCAAAGGTCCTTTAGCACCTTTACATTTCTTCTTTTGTACAAGGGTTTTTAATTTCTCCTCTACAGGATTTTCAATATTCTTCCCCTTCTTCTTTTGAATAGGGATCTCTGGTAAGGACTACTCTCTATAATCCTTCTTAGGAATTGATGACCTTGCGAAAGGTCTTTTACCTTTGATTTTGACTGCTGGAGGAGAAGGGGAAAAGAGAAACTTCTTCCCTCTCTTAGATGTAACTTTGGTAGAATGAGGCACCTTTTATAACCCTGGTGGAGGAGGTGGTGAAAAATCTATGTGTGGAGAAGGACATACTTCCTCCTTAGCTTCAATGACCTACTTGTTGACCTTTGACACTTGAACAGGGGCTCTGCCCTTTCTCTTCCTACTGGTCCCTACTTTGGTAGAACTGGTAGGTGACAAAGAACTTTCCCTCTGTGATTGAGGAGTGGGTGCTAGATCCAACTTAAAATGAGAGGTAACCACAAAACTCTCCCATGAAATATATTTCTTGACCAATTCCTTAGATACTAGCATTCTGTTTAATCCAGAGTGGAAAAGGCTATAATCCACATCTTTATATTTGGCCTGTATCCTGTTTGACATCTTACCTATACTCCTCAACAAGTAATAAGGAATATTCATCTCAACCTTACCAGTAAAATGTAGCAACAATATTTTATGGTACTAGTATAATGTGTTGAATCATCCTTCACAAGTAAAATATCTTTGTATGATCTCCAGTAGTCTGTCAAATCGTTCAATCAATTGGCTCCTTGGCATACTTTTGGACAGGTCATTGGCTTGATATTCAGGTTTGAAAAGATCTTTTGCATAAGCTGAACTCAAATCCATGGCTTTGAACCACCTTTCACCTGTAATGGGGATCCCTGTTGTAGTTGAGATGGAGGATTCAATCACTTCAAACTCCAAATCCCCAACCTTAGTTTTATTACCATCAAACTACAATGAAAATTGTCTTGCTACCTCTGGATGGCCTCTCTGCATGTTCTGACAGAAGAAGAGGCACCCTACACTTTGAAAGGCCTCTCTTTCCATGGGTTCTGTATTAAAAAGAAGCATGTCCACTAGTTTTTTCCTAACTATCTTGCCTCCTTTATGTGCCTTCTTCGATTTAGGGGTCTCCATGACTCAGAATGAGGGCTCTTAAAAGGTTTGGTAATGCTCATGAGACTTTGAATGGGGCTTCAAATATGCAAGGCTAACCCTATGCAACTGAGTAAAATGTTTAATTTCGAGATGAAATGAGGCAGGGGAAGCAACGGGAGGTTAAGAAATGTCTTTGGGTAGTGCAATGCATATGCAGAGGATAGACTAGTCTAAAGCTTGAAACTTCAAGGGATAAGGAAGACAACAGAAATATGACTCATATATGGGCCATGAGGTTTATAGGTATGAAAAAGAGAGGAGATGAGGCTATCATACAAAGATGAATCTTTTACCGCTGTGAAAACTTAGCAAAACAAAAACCTGAGCACAAATTTCCTATGAGGATTAATACGCAGAGGAGGTAACAGTGGATACCTGCGTAGTAGACACTTGTTGAGCTCTTCAACACAATATTAGGATGAAAATGAGGAAACTTCGGCCCTGGAATCTTGCACAGTAGTAAGATTTGGTTGACATGCAGTCGCCTGATCAAAATTGGTGAATTCATGCAGCGCAACACTGTTGAGTTTTCAAAATTAGAAACCGTTATCAAGGAACATAAATGTAAGATCTTTTGAAGGCACTTTAACCGACTTATGGCACTGAAAACAAGGGATATGGTATCGTTCATGGAAATCATGACTTGGGGTGGCGGTATGATAAATGTGACAGGTGCTACGGAATTGCCTGATGAGTAGGCAGCGCTTCCAATTCAAAAAATATGATTAGATAGGTAAGAAAGGAAAATGATGCATGCTTGTGAGGTCATGAGTGAGGAGAGAGGTGTGTCACATTAGCCTGATCATGGGAGGTATCGACTTAGGGGAAATTCATGAGGGGGACCAAAGTAAAACATGAGCTAGGAATGGTTTATGGATCAAAAATCAATTTGAGTATCAAAATAGAGCTAAGACTCAAAAAATTTAATCATCCAAGGGGTCCTACCAATCATAAATTTTAAAGGGGTGAGACCTTAAAAAGAAAAACTTAAAAACTAAGGCTTAAAAAGGATTAAAAACAAACTAAAAAGACCTAAGGCAATTTAGTGTGATAACAGGTGGAACATCCTATATGCTCACCAAGGTTCAAGAATGGAGGGACTGGGGACATGCTTCGATATAGTTGGGGACTAGGGCCAAAATTTAAGGGGCAGTGAAAAAGGAATGACAAGAGTTAGGAGGGTGGATACCGAATTTTTAAGTCTTTTAATTTTCTGTGCAGGACAAAAATATGATGTAAGACTTCACTGAAACACAACCATCTTGTTGAATCTAGTGCAAGTATCCATATCATAAGGTTACCCTATTCTCTTGTACCCAACAGGTTTCAGTAAAAAAATTTAAGTTGCATGACAAACCTTCTATTTTTCCATTTTATATTTTAAATTGTAGGCCAATGGGGCTCTTGGAAGCATCTAGCCTTCCTTGGGACAACTAGGGATCCCTCGGTTTATCTCAGGTTGTTAAGGATGTATCAAGGACATCAATGGCCAATAGTAAGGTACTTGAACTTCTATCAAAAAATGCTAAAAGCATGTTAGTTGAATCCAATTTTTTTGAATGCAATGCTAATGTAAGTGCTCAACTAAATCTTGTTAGCGTAACTCTCAGCCAATCATAACAGTTCTAGTAAATGTTAGGGTCCTAACCCACACATAGGTAGAACGTAATAAAGGTCAATATTAATAAGTCCTTTCAATAAAATAGAATAAGGCGGATGTAAGAAGACCTAATAGAAGCTTCCACTTCTAGAAGGATCTTCCTCTAGTTGCTTCTTTTTAGTATAAATAGGAGTCAAGGGTATGAGAACCCTAGCTTGGATATTATTGTAATAGAGCTATGTTCAACTGGAGGTTTCCCCCTTGAAGAGGCTCGTGAACATTGCTTTCAGATTCAAAGTGTTATTTCTAGTGTTATTCTTATATCGTTTCAGTGTTATTGCGGTGAATGTTCTGGATATATTGTTGTTATTCTGCCATTACTAGCATTTTATTTCCATTCTGCATACATTTTATAACTGGTATATTACAAGTTGTATCAAAGCACTTTCCTCAGCAGAAAGTGTGGGTTAAATTTTTTTTAAGGGTAGAGATGTATTTTGGCGTCTTTAAGCCACAGAGATTTGTCGTTACACGCATAAACCCGCGGTTGAGGGATTCATACACACAGGAAATACAAGTGGTACTTAAGTGCACATTTTTTGGCCACCCTTGTAACCCATGTTGGTACCCCTTCAAGTGGTAGCGCATCCGACAACACCTGTGTACGGATCAGCCTAGATTACCTAAAGCCCTCTTTAGATAAACCAATCGATCGCCTGACTGCTATAGTGTCACCGAGAACAACACTCAGGAAGATACTCTCTAGTACCTGGGTAGTCGGGTAGTACGGCTAAGGGTACGGTCTATCCTCCTTAGTTAGTGCCCTAAGATATTGGGCTGAGTACTACTGTTAGACCCTGCACATATATCAGAGAGCCATAGCACAGGGAAAACCCTTGTTTGTAGAACCCTTGAATACCTAACCCTTGGGGATAGAAACATAAACAAATTAAGACAGACAAGATCTATTGCCACGCAACTGTGTTTGGGTTGCCAAGTAAATACACATTTCTTTCTGGTTAAGCATTTGGACATTTCCTCTCTACAGTATTCTTCAGACCAAATGTTAGAAAAAAAAAAAAATTATGGAATGCTTTTCACCATTATTTCAAACTTATTCCATTGGATTCATCTCTTCGCCCTTATCACATTCATCCATATCATTTTGTTGGGAAAATTTTTTACCCTGCCCACCCCTTTTCAGTTCCCCCATCCTCATGGCCCATACTCGTAGCCAAGACTTGGAAGCTCGCTTCAACACCTTGCAATCTAGTCTCATTGAGACTTGCCCAAACTTTGGTATGGTGGTCTCCATCTAGATCAAGAACGTTGGCAATGGTGGCGATGGAGAAAAAATTATCGTCAAGGGTATATTGCTTGGACACAATTTGTGGCAGAGATTTATGAACGCTTTGACACTAACACCAACCATTTGGGCCGTTTCACAAAGCTGAAACAATTAGGAACAATGGAAGACTTTATAGTTGCCTTTGAGCACCTGGCTTTTAGAACAGAGGGCATGCCTGATGCCTTTTTCCGAGAGTGTTTTATCAGCGGCCTCAAGGATGAAATTCGGGCCCATGTCCTCATGGCTCAGCCTGAGAGTTGGGTGGAGGCTACCAAAAGAGCTAAAGAAGGACAACAAGTTGTATCTTGTCAAAACTGCAAACCCTCCTTCATCCCTCGCCCTAAACCAGTAAATCCCACTACTCCCTCTGCTCCACTAAAGATCCAAAAATTGACCCGGGCTGAAATGGCTGAACGCCAACTCAAAGGCCTTTGTTATAACTGTGATGAAAAATATTTCTCAGGCCATAAGTGTAAAGAACAAAATATTTTTATGGCCATCTCCAAGGAGATTTTGGAAGAAGATGAAGAAACCCCCTCTATGTCTGAATCACCTGAATCCACTGACATAACACCTCCCTCAGACCCTCCCGAAGTAGAACCAGTCATTTCCCTTAATTCTCTCACTGGCTTCTCCGCTCCCCAAACCCTCAAGCTAATCGGTTACATCAAGCATCAGAAGGTCATCATTCTGGTTGATAGTGGTAGCACCCATAATTGTATTCATCGTCGCATTGCCTAAGAAACTTGTTGCTACATCCATGCCGTCAATAATTTCCAAATCATGATTGCCAATGGTGGTTCCATGAAATGTGGAGGGCATTGTGAAAATGTGTGTCTCCAAATTGGTGACTACCACCTGAAATACCATATGTTTAATATCTACATGGGAGGTTATGACATTGTGTTGGGTGTAGACTGGCTAAGGACTTTGGGTCCCATTCTCATGGATTTTAAAGACTTAACCATGCAATTCGACCAAGAGGGCCACCAATATAAGTTCCAAGGCATCACCGTCGATTCACCTGAGATCATTAATTCCCATCGCATGGAAAAGATTCTCAAAAAGGGTCATTCTGGTGTTATCGCCCAACTCCATGCCATACAAGCAATAAAGACACCCTCGGTACCGTAAGACCTCCAAGCCATCCTTTCTAAACATCAATTGGTCTTTTCCACTCCCCAAGGCCTCCCTCCTTCCCATGGTGTTCATGATCATTCCATTCCCCTTGTACCAAGAAGCCTTCCTCCCAATATTCGTCTGTATCGTCACCCCTTTTCCCAAAAAAATGAAATTGAGAAAATGGTCCAGGAACTCCTTAATGTAGTCATTATCCACCCCAATACGAGCCCCTATTTGTCTCCTGTGATCATGGTCCTGAAGAAAGAAGGTTCTTGGCGAATGTGTCCTTACTTCCGTGTCCTCAACAAACTTACCATCAAAGACAAATTCCCCATTCCCGTCATTGATGACCTCCTGGATGAATTGAGTGGCACCAAATTCTTCACTAAACTGGATCTTTGTTTGGGCTACCACCAGATGCGTATGAAAGGGGCAGATATTCCCAAGACTGCCTTTAGAACTCATGAGGGCCACTATGAGTTTTTGGTCATGCCCTTTTTCTTGTGTAATGCCCCCTCCACCTTCCAAAGCCTCATGAATCACGTCTTCCATCCTTTTCTCTGCCATTTTGTCTTAGTTTTCTTTGATGATATCCTCATCTATAGAAAAACCTGGACAGACCATATTGCTCATGTGGATCAAGTTCTCCATCTACTCTCTCAACACCAACTTTTCCTGAAACGGTCTAAATGTGCTTTTGGCGCCTTAGAAGTAGAATACTTGGGTCATCTGGTTGGAAAGGATGGCATCAGAGTGGATCCTAAAAAGATTGAAGCTATGCAAGATTGGCCTCACCCAAAGACTCTTAAGAGATTGTGTGGATTTCTAGGCTTAACAGGGTATTATCGCAAGTTTGTTAAGAATTATGGGAAGATTGCAACACCTCTCACTGCTCTCCTCAAAAATAACTCTTTCACTTGGACTCCAGTCGTTGCTCAAGCTTTTCCAACCTTGAATATGGCCATGTGCACCACTCCATTCCTTGCCCTTCTCGATTTCACAAAGACCTTTGTGTTGGAATGTAATGCCTCAGGGAAAGGAATTGGTGTTGTCCTTATGCAAGAGGGTCGACCTTTGGCCTTTACCAGCAAGCAACTATCTGAAATAAATATGGGCAAATCCATCTATGAAAAGGAAATGTTGGCTATTCTTCATGTTGTGGATCTGTGGCATCCTTATCTATTGGGGCAATGGTTCCAAATTAAGACAGACCATCAAAGCCTCAAGTATTTTCTGGAACAACGCATTTCCTCCCCAGAACAACAAAAATGGGTGACTAAACTCTTTGGATATGATTATCAGATCATTTATAAGAAAGGAAAAGACAATGTGCTTGTGGATGCACTTTCCCAAAAATATGAATATGAAGGATCCATTTTTCTCTTTCTTTCATTGTACCAGATTAGCTCCAAGCCATTCGCCAGGAATGGCTACAAGATCCCAAAAGTTCGCAGTTGATCCAACAATTGCAATCCAATGCTCCAGCTTCCCCAAGGTACTCTTGGCTCCATGAGGAACTTCGATACAAAGGCCGTTTGTATTTAAGTAAACAATCAAAGATTAAATCCACGGTACTTTCTGAGCTTCATGCTACACCCACAACAGGGCACTCCGGGTTCACCAAAACCTATGACAGGGTCAAACGTTCCTTTTTCCGGGATGGTATGAAACAGGACATTCGTAATTTTGTAGTTGAATGTGATGTGTGTCAACGCAACAAGGGAGAAACAGTCAAATTGTCGGGCACACTACAACCGTTCCCGATTCCACTTGTTATTTATGAGGATATCTCTATGGATTTTATTACTGACTTACCCAAATCGGGAACTAAATCTGTCATCATGGTGGTTGTTGATTTCCTTTCCAAGTATGCTCATTTCTTCACCCTTCAACACCCATTTACAACATCCACGGTGGCTCAAATATTCATGGATCAGGTCTTCAAGCTTCATGGTATGCCGCACTCTATTGTTTATGATCACGACCCAACTTTCACAAGCAATTTCTAGCAAGAACTGTTCAAGATACAAGGCACATAATTGCATCCCATCACAGCTTATCATCCCTAGACTGATGGCCAAACGGAAGTTGTCAACAAGTGTTTGGAAACATATTTGAGGTGTTTTGCCTCAGAAAAGAAAAATCAGTGGGCTCAATGGTTACCCCTAGCTGAATGGTGGTACAACACTTCATACCATACAGCTACACTCATGGCTCCTTTTGAAGCGGTATATGGACAGAAGCTACCTTCAGTTCTCTCATACTTATCGGGTGCCTCGAAGGTCCAAGCGGTTGACCTAACACTTACAGCTTGAGAGGCTATTCTCCATACCCTCAAAGAGAATTTGGTCATGGCATAGAATCGCATGAAGAAACAAGCAGATCAAGGTCGCTCTAAACGTTAATTTGTAGAAGGGGATCAGGTGTTTCTTCGAATGCAACCTTACAAGCAAACTTCCCTCAAGGCCGAGCATTGTCAGAAGCTAGTGCCCAAATTTTATGGTCCTTATACAGTGCTCAAGTGTGTGGGACAAGTCGCCTATCAGTTATCTTTGCCCAACCATTCAAAGCTACATCATGTTTTTCATGTTTCATGCTTAAAGAAGGTGATTGGAGCTAAGTGCCAAATTCAAACCAACCTTCCAAAGTTAGTTGAAGAAGGATCCATTTGGCTACAACCAGAAGCAGTTTTGGACCAGCGTGAGCGTCGCCTATGTCATAGAACCATTAGGGAAGTGCTAGTCCAGTGGAAAGATACAACTCCAGCAGACGCCACTTGGGAACCAACTACCATTCTGCAGCAATTTCCTCATCTCAAGCCTTGAGGAAAAGGTTGTTTTTAAGGGGGTGGACATGTTAGGGTCCTAACCCGCACATAGGTAGAACAATATATTCAGATGTAATAAAGGTCAATATTAATAAGGCCTTTCAATAAAATAGAATAAGGCAAATGTAAGAATACCTAATAGAAGCTTTCGCTTCTAGAATGATCTTCCTCTAGATGTTTCTTTTTAGTATAAATAGGAGTCAAGGGTATGAGAACCCTAGCTTGGATATTATTGTAATAGAGCTCTTCTCAACTGGAGATTTCCCCCTCGAAGAGGCCCGTGAACATTGCTTTCAGATTCAAAGTGCTATTTATGTTGTTATTCTTATATCATTTCAATGTTATTGTGGTGAATGTTCTGGATATATTGTTGTTATTCTGCCATTACTAGCATTGTATTTCCATTTTGCATACATTTTATAACTGGTATATTACAGTAAAGCCCCAACCTTGCCTTGGTGAACACGAAGTAGAAAGTGATTTCTGATCAAGTCCCAAACCTGTCTTGCCTTGGTGAACATGAATTAAAAAGTGATTTTTCATTAAGTCCCAAACTTGTCTTGCCTTGGTGAACATGAAGTAAAAAGTGATTTCTGGTTAAATCCCAAACTTGTCTTACCTTGTTGAAGATGAAGTAAGATGAAGTAAACTCGTCTTTGAGGATCATGAAATATACATGGAACCATAGAAAGTATCCTTGTTTCAGAGTTCTTTTCCTAATCCGATGTTATGTCCTCAATGGTTTTTTGTTAATTTCCAGCTAAGCTAAGTTGAATGCATTATCCTTGTACTGGGTTTCATTTTTTCATTTCTTAACTCATGTTTTTTTTGGACATGCTTTAATCTGGGTTACTGATTATTATTCTGACTATTCTTCTCTTTATCTTTGTTTGGCCTTTGGTAGTAAACCCTCCTGGTTATGGTGACTTATAAATGATCTTCATTTGAGTCTAGGTCTAGTGCCCCTATGCTTTTAATGTCACAGTATGCAAAAATCTCACACAATATAGTAGTCTACCTATACAGGATAAAATGTTTTGTTGTCACCTTGCTATTTTCTTTCTAGTTGTCCACTAAATATTTATATGGAGAGAATTGGTTTGGTTCTCTCTGCATTTTGTCTTCTCCTTCATTTTAGGATAGAAATATTTAATATGCATTATATATCAAAGATAAAGTTGCATCAATCATTTTAGAAAATGGGCATAGCAATCAACAACTTGTTATCTCACAATAAAAGTGACATTAATAGAATTGCTTACACAATCATCTCAAACAGGAGGTTAGAAGCCCAGGTCCTGACTGGACCTTTACTCACCAAATCAAGAAACTGAATTTTACTATAAACATTGCTAAAATGAACACATATAACAGCAATAGAAAATTGTTGACACCTTGAGAAGGATGAAACATTCAATTCAACTTCTACCTAAACTTGGACATTTTTTACAGTATTCTTTATAGAGAAAGTTTGGCCACTCAGGCCATTTCAAGATATATGGTGAGAATATAATTCCAAGAATGTGAAACATTATTGCCCTTCATAATCACTAAATATTACTTAGTAGTTAGCTTGCCTTATATGTTGTAGCAGCAGGGCGCATAAGCAACATGGACTTCTCTATATTGTTTATGGTTGTTCTAAGCGTGTCAAGGGATGAAACATATGAAATACGAATGCAGTCATCATTGGCAAAGGTGTCTCATGGGACAAGGGCAACCTACATTTATGACAAGCTTCAACACATCATCCACCTAATAAATAATATACAATAGTAGTCAGAATACTAAAATTGCAAGTTATATAAATTCCAGACAACACTATGTTTTCCCCAACTCCTGGCCAGGTAAAAATGAGTGAAATGATACTAGATAACTGTATCAACTCTGAATGGCCTCTACACTATAATGAAAAGAAAAAAAAGAGTATATATTGAAAAATACACATACTTGTGCCTTCTCTAGGAAAAAACGACAGAGACATTCTGAGCAATCGATAACATCGAACCCTTCCACTTCAGTTCCATAGTAGGAACTAAAATCAGGAAATAAATAAAAGGCACCCTTCATCAAAAGAAACTAATTTAGTAAAACATTTCAAATTTATTCTTACAAGTGATAATAAAATACAATATTTCACCAGATAGGTGCATAATCTAGGACATGTTTCCAAGCAAAACGAAGCATACCTAAGGCACTGATAATTTAACACCCTCCAAGGCTTGCAATATTTGGACTAAGAATTCTCTTCTCTCCTTATTTTCTTTGACCATGGTAGACACTACTTCACTAACAGCATATCCCAATCCCATAGCACCAACCCCTGCTTTTTGAGAGATATTGTTAGCACATGATGTGGTCTATAAGTACCAAGGAGATTCCAACAAGAGCCTATAGTCAGCAATTCCTAAATGTACATGAAGAATGTAATTTTATGACATTCTTCAGGTACAACCTATTATTGAATGGCCTGTACCATACTGTAATAGAACTCACAGGAGGCTATTTACTAAGTGTCAATGCAACGACTATTATTTTGGTTTATACCATGTTGAATAACTCACAAAAGGTTGTTTACTAAGAATCAGAAGGTTGTTTAATAAGAATCGATGGAATGACTATTATTTTTGGTGATTTGCACAGAATACAAACCCAAGTAATAATCTACTGAATAGAGCAAAAAACTTACAAGAAATCAACGAACTCAGATCACCATGTTTGTATATATTCGAATTGCCAACACATTTAAAGAAAAATGCTTGGTTATAAGAGTAAAAAAGAACTTGAGCTTCTGGAGTTATCAATTTAGCAACAACAATTGAATAAGAGAACGAATAATTATAACATGGGAATTGCCACGTAATAAATCTCATTGATCAATCAAATTGAATTGGCACACAAACATTAAACCATGACCTCAACAATGAATTTTGAGACATGTGGGTAATCCACTCTGCATATGAATGCAAGGAAACGGATATAACTTACCAATGGAGCAGTTTGAAAAGTTAAGAGCATGTATGTTACTTCACAGTGAGAAAACATTTAAATTCAGGTAAATGATTCAAATTAGAGTAGAAGCAAGCATACATAATCACATAGCAATCAAACCAACATAATAATAAAATCTTTCACTCTATCAATTTAAATGAGAAAATTGACAATAAAATGGTGGTCAACCATATAGAGAACTACAAAGTATAATATGGTTATCTACCGTAAAGAGAATTACAAATTGTAATGGTTCTCTAAGTTACTATCAAATATATAGATCAGTTGCCCCCGGGGGGGCAGCTCAATTGGCAAGTTCCGTGAAAATGAAGTTCCATGAGGTTTCGAGTTCAACTCCCCCCGACTTACAATGTGTGCCGCGTATGGGGCCTCGTGGGCACACCTGGAGGTTATAGTTGTAGAATTTAGATAACACGGCCACGTGTAACACGAGCACGTGCCCAACTAGTTGTTGATTCCTCCAGACATAAAAAATATATATATAGATCAGTTACTCATTTTTTCACCTATGTTTAGGAGGCAACCTCGAGTGTTTCCTTGGTGGAATTTAGAAGATTAGGCATCCCTAACTCTTGAGCTTCTTTTTGCAGTGCTCCTCTTCTATTTTGTCTGCATCTAGTGAGGCTTCCATGATTTTGGTGGGAAAGTAGGTGGTTAAGAATGTAGCTAGCATGCTAAACCATAAAACCCTCACCCCTTCATCATTTTCCATGGCAACAACTTTACTTCTCATCCCTGCTAAATATATTTTATGTAGATATAAGTATTATGACATTTGTGTTTATTTTCTAGTCTTGGGCCTATTCGAGAGATCCTCTTGATTTGATGGAAATTTGAACCTTATCTGACCAATTCCCGTGAAATGGCATTCTACAACCATTTTTTAGCGCACATAGTGTAATTTTCCTATTTTGTGTTGAAAACTTAGTTGTATACTCTGTTTTTGCCTTTCTTGCATGCTTGATTGATTTCTGGAAGTCTTAGCAGTTGAAGAAGAGTTGGAGAAACCTTCCCTAAACATCATTTTCAGATGAGCTATGGTTACTTTTAGTACTTACCAAACCATCATCTAAACTAATTGATTGAGCCTTGGATGCTCTTTTTATTTGTTCTTCCTATCCTCCATAGTTTAGTTCCTTCATAAATCTCCCAAAAAGATTTTCACATTGATCTCTCGGATGAATGGCATGTTTGGAGAATGAAAACTGCATTTGAATTGACCAAGAGAATTTATAGCTTTCAGGATCAGACTTCTTCCCTGGCTTGTTAAAGGCTCTTCCCATTAGTCATTGATATTTATCAACATTTGATGCATCGCCCTTAAAACTAAGCATTGAATACTTGACTAGTTATGACCAACAACACAATTAATATGCTTACAAGACTGTGCCAGACTTGGTACCAAACCCAACATTGTCACTTTTGCATCCTTATCGAATGTCGATATGTACCCAAACATCTGCAGCTGCAAGATAAGATGACTTAAGGTTCATAATAATCTGATTTATATCATCTACAATCTTGTTATGAGGCAAATTGCTATGCCATATTTTATATGGCATATTGCTATGTCATATTTTATGCAGAAGTTAAAACACTAACCCTAATGCATCCTCATGCATGAGTTTGCATACCTAGTGAAGTGTGCCCAACTCAAAAAGAGGAAAATACATGCAAGCATGGGAGAATATCTCTCATTGATGCACCTATCTAATCTGGGGTTTTGTGCCCTCCTAAAGATAGCACAACCTCCACGTGTAATGCAGCTTAACTCCAATGAGAACTATGCCTTCCACGAATAGAAAAATATTCATGCAAAGTGCCTCCATGCATTTAAACATGTCTCAAATATGTCCACCTTTCTGTTCATTGATGCTTGAAGCTCCTCCCACATCAAAAATCTTAACATATGTAGGTTTGCTCTTGAAAATTTAGATCCTGAAGCTTTCTTGCATGGTCACCACTTTGCATATTTCTTCCTTGGCCCAAACCTTGATATAATGCTATGTATATAAATTTTCCAATGTACCACTGATAAAAGAGGCATGATAACCTGTGTCTTCAATTCAATCCTATCGTACCCTTAAGTAAAGACCAAAAACAGGGTATGACTCATGAGAAAATATAAATGATTGAGCTCCTTTAGGTTGCACTGATAGCCTGCACACTATGTAGCCATGTCCATCAATCATCTTGATTGGAGGAACTTGGTGAAGTTGTTTCTTTCAGAAAAATGGCCAAGTTCTTCTTACTCAACATAGTCTTTGCCAAATAGATATTCTCAGTCAATTTTCTATTATCTTCACTTAAGCTAATGTTTCGGGTTCTCTACAATTTCTTGATTTCGTAATTAGCATTCTAGGATTTACCTTAATTTCATGTATGTTCCTTGGTCCTACCATTTTTTTCCTCAATCCATTTTGTCTATTGCATCATATTTTATTCTCCCAATAGCTTATTTATTGTTGTAACCATCATTTGATCTCTCTCCTTCCTTTGATTTTCATTTATTTTTTACCTCTTCTTTTCTATTATCAACCTATGATTTTCTACCTTTTTGTCCATGACTTATGTTTCTACTCATCTTCTTCCTACTTCTTATTGGCTTTCCTTGCTCTTGTTGTTGGGATATTATGTTTGTGTTTGATTCTCTGTCTTTCCATATTATTCCTTTTTTTTAGATCTCAAGAGTGATTTATTTTTCTACCTATCTCATTGGACTCCTTTCTTCTTCTTCTTCCACCCAAATCTCCTATTTATCCTCGTTATAATGCTTGAACTTTAGGATGAACTTGTTTGTATATTGATCCTATTATTGATTCTCATCCTTGAAAACTTCATATTCAACCAAATTCACTAATCTAGATTCTTCCACTCCTCGTTGGAGTCATCATTATTTTACCTTTCCTCATCTAGCACTATGATGCCATACTATGATATAGAAGTTTCATCCTCATTTATGAAATATAAAGAAGGAAATTTGGTACCACTCATGCTCAAACCAACACCCTTTGGATCATTTTGATTTTCTCTTCTATGAATGGGACCCACTTCTAGCCAAAATTATTGTCCTAATACATGGATGTTAGGAGATTCTTAGGGTAGTATTTTTCCAAATTGGTAAGAATGTAGTTCTCATGTAATAGATAAGCCATATTTCTTAGCTCCTTCAAATTATCATTTGAATACACCTAACCTACCAAATTTATAGGTGGATTGAATGGTTCATCTTTCTATTCTTCACACTGAAATGGTAATTAGTGCACACAATCTTCCTGGGAAACTCCAACATGTTAATGCCTTTTCTGACCAATTTTGAAAATGTTATTGGGTGGTCCAAGGACCAAAACCCCCCAAACCCTAATGTAATATAACTACACCATCTAAACTACTTATCCACCCATTGAATTCTCAATCTGTCTATGGTTTTGAATATTGGGGTGGTATCTTAATGTTTTCTCTTCTTTCTTATTATCATTGTTCGAGTATTTGAACATAACCTCTAGTTTTCCACCATTCTTGTTTTCATTACACTTGTAACATTTTATTTCCTCCGTCCACATACCATCTGTATTATAGAGCTTACTACCATCACACATATTAATGTATGGATTTGCACCTCTTTTCATTATATCCATTAAGCTTTGTAGTATTTCTAGGTCTTGAAGCATATCACAATGTGAGGAGAAATTTGGGAGAAAGTAGTAGAGTAGCTTCATTCAAATTGAATATTCTATACTTGGTAGGAATTTTACTAATTTTATATTATTTCTCTTGCAAGTTTCACTTTTGGCTTCTAGATCAATTTGAAATTTCAATTGTGGAATATTTATTGAGATGTCAAACACCGATCGTGGGAAGAAAACATCAAGACAAAATGATCTATCATCATACTTTCAAAGACCTCAATCCAAGGATCCACATTCTCTTCATGCTTCGAGATCTTTTGAGCAACCTATCACTGAAAGAGATGTCAACTCTTGTGAGAATGCATCTAATATCCAAATAATAGATAAGGAAATATGTTCCTCTTGTGATCAAAGTGAGATAAATGCATTTTCACTAGAAATTGGCAGTACAAATGTCGAAAATGCTTCATTGGAAAAGAACACAACCAATTCACAGAAAAGACAAAAGGGCCAATGGAACATAGGGAGAGGCTTCCAACTAGATTGTGTCTCAAAATTTCCATTTATTGATCCATTACCTCCAAAAAATGAGAAAGAGAAACCAAAATTTAGTTGTAATATATGTAGTTGGAAACTTGGCACGCCAACGACATTTCAGATGAAGTTAGATACAATTAAGAAACATGTAGGAAAGGTGTATGAAAAGAAAATTGTAGATGGCAAGGAGAAATCTATTGTCAAGTGGGAATCTTTAGAGGAATGTCGACATGTCAAATATGTTGATGAATATAATGAATATTTAATAAGTAAGCAAAAACTCGAGGCGGGTGGAGGAAGCATCACATATCTATTAGAAAAGATGATGGAAATAAATTTGTTATCCAAGACAATTCAATTAAGCATTGTATTTCACATCTTATCTAAATGGCGTCCTATGACAGATTATCTGGATTACATGAAATATCTATCTTTTCTTCAAATTCCAAACTTTCCATCTTCTCATTGGTCTTTAACGAGTGATTAGGAATGGGCAAAATATCTATATCAAGTAGAAAAGGATGATATGAAAGAGAAGATTGCAAGTGTTAGGTTTTTGTCATTTTCTTTTGATGAGGTTACAGCTATTGTTACCCATGATTTTGGTCATCTTGATGGTGTATTGATGATGGTGTACTCAGGCTCCTAATAAGATCTTTCTCCTGAGAAAAGTGGCATTCATCTCTTCCCAGAAAATATTTTTTTGAAAAGAGTTCGCAGGTTGCTTATATCCTAAGGTGCGAGAATGACCCATTCTCGCAAGCTGCCTTCAGCTAGGGTGAGAACTTCTCACACTGTGATACATAGCTAGGGTGTGAACTTGTTCTCAAGCTTGGAAAAAGATGAAGTCTCGATGGTTCTAGAAGGGAATCTTCTAGAGAATGGGTTGGCATTCGAATGGTTGTCATTTTACTGGTTTCCCTGATATTGTGGGATAATTCTCATCCAAATAACCATCTCATCCTCTCCTATATATTGATGGGATTCTCATGGAAAAGGTTAAGCAATATTAATTGGAGAATTGGTGAAGGAATTGTATGAAGGACCTAGCTTGAACAGGAGCTTGGAGACTCTAGCAAGTCTATCAAGAGGAATTGGATCTTCTGCATACAAGAATCAAGCAAGTGTGTGTGTTGGAACCAAGAGCCACCGAAAGGAAGCTTGTGACATCAAGGTGACCAGGTTGTATCTTCTACTTTCGATTAATATGATACAGTGGCATGTCCCTTTCCCATAAAGTCATTCTTACTTTATTGTGTAATTCCTTGATCATACACATAAGTTGACGATTGAATATATTTTGCTATCTTCACTTTGGTTGGTTTGTGTTGTCTTGGTCTTGACCTCACGAGAGAGCCAAAGCGAACCGGGAGAAACAGAGACCCTAGGAAGCGATATAAAGGCATGTCACTTGTCCCTTCCTACTAGATAATTCAATGGTCATAAATTAGGGAAATAGTCATGTCCTGTCCTGTTTTGTTCTAGATCCAGGTGGATCTAGGGAGATCTGTTAGTGTCTGCACCTACCGATTAGTCTGATAACAAAATTGGCGACTCCACTGTGGAAGCAACCCATTTTATTTATGGTTTTTTGTGTTTTTCCTCGGCCATTTTCTCTTGCCTTACCTTTCTCCATTCATATCAATCTCTGAGTCTTCAGAATACCCTGATAGACCCTCTGGGTCTAGAAGCCCCTTCAAATTTTTTGTCTTTTTCCAAAAATTTTCTTAGTTTTAGACATTCTCTCACTGCACCACACAGTGGCCTATGAGAATACTTTGAGTTCGCACTTTGCTTTTAGGTCCAATGCGAGGTTCTCACACTCTGCTCAAAGCTAGCTTGCGAGAATGACTCATTCTCGCACTGTGTAACATTGTTAGCCTGCGAACCCTCTTTTCAAAATTTTAGATTTAAGACTTTTGCATGTTCAGTTGCCTAGATAAGTATAGGTTCCTGAAAATAACTTCTTGGACCATTGATTGATGCTTTCTTGTCTTCGTATTTTGTGCACGATCAGTCTTAGGAAATCAAAGGCTCTTCTTGTCCATCTTTTCTTGACTTTCATTTCTTGACTTTTCTTGGCAAAGATATACTCTTTGATTTTGGAATCTGAGTGTGCTTGATTGGTTAAGAACCGACGATCGGTTGAAAGTTGAGATTCTTTGTCTTTCTCATTTTCTCATTATTTGCAAGATTACTTTTTTCATGCAATTGAAAATACTAGTTTGGTCTGCTTATCATTTTTGTTTCCATTGAAAGATTGGTTTGGGTTTTTGTCTATTGCTTGTTCATTAGTTTTTGGTTTTCTTCACTTTCACCATCATGGTGTAGATTCTTTTTTGAAAAGTAAAAACATTTTTTCTTTCAAAAGCATTTTCGTTTTCGAAAACATTGAAAATCAATTGTTGAAATTATTGAAAAAGAAACAATAGAGAATTGTTATTATTGTGTGATTTGTTACAATTGCATTTTAAAGGAAATTGTGTATCATAGTTCAAGATTGATCCAGAAAACTTATCTTTCCCTCCCGTACATAGGATTCATTGAACGAAAATTGATATATTTCATTCTCATCTATGCATCGTTGGGTTAGAGTCTCTTACAACATCAGTTTCATCTCCGCTTCCTTTGAGTAACAACAACTCTTAATAACATTGCGCAATTGTAAAATTTAACTAGTAAATCTTTTCTAGGGCTCTATTACACCAACATTTAGCTAGGCTAGCGCTTTGGAATAGGTAGAAATATGCACTCTCCAAAGCACAAAACACACAATAGCATCTTGTGTTAAAGAGTGTCAAATTCCATTTACAACATTTTGTCCTGGGAAGCCCTTCTCACACGAGGTCGCATTGATATTGACAGAGTTACTCACCCTGCTTTGTTGATATCGGTGTAGAGATTGCACGTATTACAGGGGTCACTTGGAGGTATACCCACAATGATGAGTGGAAGCCTCTTGAGTTGATTTCGGGCTATATAACCTGCCCTTGCATGTGGATCGGACTGTTGACTGTCCCCCCAAATTTATTGTTGTCGGTGGTAACCTTAGCGGCCTATCTTTCTAGGGTCTTACACAAGGTGACTGTGAAGGGGCAAGTCTTCATGGTACCTAGAATCGACGTTGTCCAAACTCACTCGGGCTCCTTGAAGGGTATACCCACGATTATGTGTGGGAGCTTGCACCAGGGTGGAAGTCCGTTAAGCAGGTCGTCAGCGTAACTTTTCCACCCTAGCCTAGCCCCTTCTCGTCTCATTGTTGCGACGTTGCATTTCATAACCAACTAGTGACTTCGGAATTAGAAGGTCTTGTTTGCTTGGTTTACTAGCACGTGTTGTTTGTTTACCCAAGTTGACTATAAGATTTTCTTCGTAAGTTTGTAACTCGTTCACAATAGATCCTCCACGTCGTTCACGTAGAATGCAGGGTTTATCTCCAGAGCATCTGGAAGGTTCTCAACCCCTACCTACAAGCTCACCTGAGGGCTCTCCTCAACAGAGCTAAGTCCAAGATGTTACCACGCCACAAGTGGAACGAAAAGACTCTCTAGAACATTTCTGAATTACCAACACTCGAGAGGACTTTTGACTTCACCCTAATTCTGAGAGACATATTATGCGAGTGAATTATTCCGGAGACTTAGTTGTTGTGTCTTCTAGATCACCCATTGGACCGTTTCCAGGAGTAGAGGGCCAAGATCCTTTTTGGTCTGCAGGAATTTTTAGACAGGACCTTTTTGGTGCAGGATCAGGTGTTGAAATCATCGTCTCACCTGTGCTCTCTAAAACCTCTAACCCATACATAGTATCGTTTACTACTGCCTACTATTTTCCTGGTATGGACGCCCCGCGATATGACCACATCTTGACCATCCCTATAGAAATGGTCCATTACATAGATACTACGAGTATTCACACCGGGATTACCACGGTTAGTCAAGCCCCCATCGGCACACCACTCATACCCAGTGTCACCCTGACGCTACCACTCAGATACTGTGTGTTGAATGCTTCCATTTCCACTCCTACGCAAACTCCATCCGGCACTCCTGGTAGTCCCTCTTCTTCTGGGCATTCTCTTCCCATTTTCATTCCAACACTTCCTCAACCCCCTTTTGGAGGACCTTTCTCATCCTCCACTGGCAGTATTAATCCTAGTGGCACTATTCCGTCATTCACACCAAATTACTAGATTCCTGTTGCTGGACAATTTCACCAAGGCGGTTTTACTCAACCCCCCCTTGGCGGGAAAATTCCTATTGGAACACATATCCCAATTGGAACTCAACCCCCAATTGGAACACTACCCCCAATTGGAACACAACCCCCAATTGGAGGACAAACCCCACTGACCCCACCTTATGGACAAAACATACCTCCATCCTTGGCCCAATATTGGAATCATCTGATACAACATATTCCTCAATCGACTGGGGGGAAACAACTTCAGTTGCATCTGTTATACCCCCTAATATAATCCAACCATATCCAAGTACGTCCAATCCTATTTGGGGCTTGAATGCTCAAACTCACGTCCCTATTCAAGGATACAATCCCATGAGCTACTATCCTCTACAACCACCGGCGAATCTGCCTGGGTCTTCACATTATATGCAGACTGCTCATGGTCCTACTGGTTTGTTGATAGGGCTTCCTCGCCAAAGACACTAGTACCCGCATGTGAATCAACAATTACCCTTCTTGGCCACTTTGGATCTACGGGACTTGTCAAGGATTTTAAATGATCCAATTCGTCACTCTCCCCAATGGCCTGCTATACCAGCCAAGCTACCATTGGACATCCCTAAATTCGATGGAAAAGCAGGAGAAGACCCAAACAATCACGTCATGACTTTTCACCTCTGGTGTTCATCCAACTCGTTGATGGATGACTCTATTCGTTTACGTCTTTTTCAATAGACCCTCACAGGTTCTTCTGCGAAGTGGTATATAGAATTACCATGAGGTTTCTTCACTGAATTCAACACCCTAGATATGGCCTTCCTCACCCACTACTAGTTACCGATCCGTTATGAAATGGGGACCGATATTTTGAGTTCTTTCAAACAAAACAAAGCCACTCACATATCTGATCACATTAATGAGTGGAGACGGAGACGACGTCTCATCAAACTCGAACTCCTCAATCAATTGTTGGCAGAATGGTTCACAAAATCATTTGTGAACGACATCGTTCGTGACATCGCCATGGGTGGAGTGGTCACGGAAGAGCAGTCCATAAGTCGTTCTCAATACCTTGACCTCATTTACTCACAAACGAGAACCCTTTACGACTTACTACCTGACGCACCTCGTCCTTCCACTTCCGCCACTTCAACTACTCCAGCTACTTCTCATGCAGCCGACGGTGTGATTGGCACTTTCCATGCCCAACCAAATTCTGCCTCAAGCACCAACCCCAAACCTGCTTCTTCAAATGTTCAAAATGCTTCGTCTCTTGCCCCTCCCACCGGCAAGACTTCTGAAGTAAATGCGGTTCAATCTACCCCAGCCGGTAAAAACAAATCCAAAAAAGGAAGGGGTAAGAATAAGGAGGACAAAAATAATTCTCAAGCAAAGCAAACCAAAACTCCACCTGTTGACGATTGGGATAAGCACAAACCTCGATACCCTTGTCTTATCTATGGTGATGATCACTACACGAAGGATTGTCCACGACGCACCGAGGTCACTAAGTTCCTTCAAGGAGACCCAAAACCACATGCTCTGACCGTTTTGTCCCAACCCTTCCCATCTCAACAGCAGGCTCAATTGGTCATTCATGACCAACCCTCACCTTCTACTACATCTTATGTATTGATGTGTACTAGTGATTCAAAGCAGAACGACATTGCACTCACCACCCGAGCCAAAGATTATTCTCCCTCTAAAGAGAAGGTTGATGACCTACCTCCTTCATTGGTACAACCCTCTCCCGCGACTCCGCCTACCAATGGTCCTCTTCATATCAAATGACCGAGCCTTGACACAGTTCATCGACCCCCCCCAAAGGGTGTCGTTCGGAAATCGGCTTTCAATCCTCATGCTCGTGCTACCCAGAACTACAACATTGTTGAAGATCTGGCCCAAGCACCTTCTACGATGTCATCCCTCGAAGTCCTTGAAAGTTGTCCCACACAACGGAAGGCACTATTGAAATCTATCGGTGGAATCGACCCGTTGGATACGAATTTAATAATTTTTTACTTGGAAGATCACATTCCAAGGTTACCCCCTCAAATCGCACTCCAGATCCAAGTGATTGTCTCTAACAAAAACATTTGTCGAAATGTTATCGACGAGGGTGCCTCAACGTGTGTCATGTCTCTTACTTGTTGGAAAGCCATTGGCTCTCCCTCTTTGAATGAATCCTAGAACACTCTCAAAGCCTTCAATGGCTTCGGTTTTAAACCCTACAGTGTCCTTCCTTCATTCCCAATCATGGTAGAAGGCAAAACGGTCCAAGTCGAAGTGGAAGTATTTGACACTCCTCTCAATTACAATCTTCTGCTTGGCCACAGCTGGATCGATTCCATACACGCAGTTGTGTCAACCCTTTTTCTTGTGGTACGTTTCCCACATCAAGGGAAGGTAGTCACCGTCGACCAATTAGCCTTCTTTAACTCAGATACCCCTACTAGCAACGTACTGTTCATCGCTAAAACCCCACCGAGTTATTGTTAGTGTTTATGCCATTATTATAGTTCTTTGCATTTCAATAGATAAGAGCATAATAAGAACAAGATCACTGAGAAATACACATTCACAAGAGACACAACATTTATCCTAGGAAACCCTCTAGGGGAAGGAAACCCAGCAAAAACTTCCTTATCATAAATGGCTTATACAATTTTCAAGAGATAACTCAAACCAATACAGAATGTCCTCCCCAAGAGATGCACCACCCTTCTTCTCCTCTCTCCAACTTGTAATTGCAGCTTTCCTCATAAGATAATGAGCAAGTGAAGTGTGTCTAAGAAGTGAGGCACTAGCCTCTTATTTATATCAATCTGGCACGTGTGAAGAGTCACCATCTAGCAGGGCCAACCTCTCACTCTGGGTGGGTAAACCCACCTTTAATTAATTCTGGGCTTTCCATTATAACTGTTTGGGCCGACTTCTTATTCTGTACTTTGTAATTGTCCGATGACCAATCCACAAAAGGGGATTTGGTCCTTATACAATTACCAACATGGTTAATCCTCGATGGGGATTAATCCAATAACAATAATAATAATAATGACATGATTAATCCACAATGGGCATTTAATCCAATAATAGTAATGACATGATTAATCCACAATGGGGATTTAATCCAATAACAAAATAATAATAAGAATGCTCTTCATAGTTATATTATTTCAACACTCCCCCCTTAACAAGAAGGGTATTCTTCATCATCATCAGGCGCGAGAGGTCTGCATCATCAGTGGCATCTGGAGGACAGTATCGTTAATATCATCTTGAACCATTGTCTATCACATTTACGTGTCATCGGAAGTTTTCTTCATCAGCAACATCATCATTCTCGGAAGAATGCTATCATCATCTGCATCAAATATGTATCAGTAAAAATGATACCTCATCACAGCACTAGGCTAGCACATCACAGTACTACACTAGCTCAATGTCATAGCGGTTAAGCTGGTAGCTCAGTGTCAGTCACATCTTGCTTTACGTCTAACAACTAGGTCAGAAGCAATTAATATCATCATCTCGCTTTACGTCTAACAACTAGGTCAGAAGCGAGGAATCATAGTGTCATGCTTTACGTCTAACAACTAGGTCAGAAGCATGACTCATCTTTCTTTACGTCTAACAACTAGGTCAGAAGCATGACTCATCTTTCTTTACGTCTAACAACTAGGTCAGAAGCAAGGAACACATAAACATCTCGCTTTATGTCTAATAACGAGGTTAGAAGCGAGGAATCATCGGCGTTATGCTTTACGTCTAACAACTAGGTCAGAAGCATAACTCATATTTCTTTACGTCTAACAACGAGGTCAGAAGCAAGGATCACACAGCGTCATGCTTTACGTCTAACAGCGAGGTCAGAAGCGTGACTCATCTTGCTTTACGTCTAACAGCGAGGTCATAAGCAAGGAATACATCTACTCCCCCTTTTAGGGAAGGTCCTTTCGGACAATACCAAGCTTATCTCGAAAGTGTTCAAACTTTACACGAGATAGAGGCTTAGTCATCACATCAGCAACCTATTCATCCGTGCTAATGTATTGGAGCTTCAAGGCTCCTCTCTGTACCATGTCGCGGATGAAATGATAGAGGATCTCTATGTGCTTCGGCCTGTCGTGGAACATAGGATTCTCTGTCATTTTAATACAGCTTTGATTATCACATAGAATTGTGGTTGCTCTCATCTCCAAATCAAATAGGCCTGTCAACAACTTTCGAAGCCATATAGCTTTGCAGCTAGAAAAACATGCGGCAATGTACTCTTCTTCCACTGTGCTGAGAGAAATACTAGATTGCTTCCTACTCTACCACGAGATCATAGTTGATCCCAAACTGAAACAACATCCGGAAGTGCTTTTTCTGTCAGCAACGCTTCCTGCCCAATCTGCATCAGTATATCCACTCAGTGTGAAGTCATGATCTCCATCATAGCT
>ML784255.1:442513-465840 GCA_009831015.1 Picea engelmannii
GATGAGAACTGGGAAATTGATATACCGCAACATTTGATCTAATCCAATATATATGAGGGCCTAGGGAACACTTATTTCGGTATATGTGTTCCATTGGTGGTGAAAGAAATAGTGAATGGAATAAAACAAATGATGTGATTCTTCTGATACGTTTTTCCTCTATTTTTGGAGTAGGTCGAAAATTCTTTATCATAGCAAGATTACTATATGCCAATTTCAGGATGCATTTCAGGTAAAAATAGGTTCTATAATCTATATTTTGTGTTTTTCATTGTAAAATTGGAGCCACATTTTCTTGATGCAAGTTATGTTAAGATTGATGATTTGATATTTAACTATTACATTGTCTCTTTCTTGTATGTGACAGGAAATGAAGTTGGAATTTGATGAATATGGGACCTATCTCTTCACATAGATAGTTTCCTAGTACTAAAGGGTAGATACTCAATTTAACAAGAATTTCGTTAAGCAATAATGGGCTCACTCAAGTAGATGAAATTGCATTCTTATGTTGCTAGTAATTGCCAAGCTTCCATGACATATATGAGTGAACTCCATGTTGTTGGAATGAAAATATTAGTGCTTCTTTTCTCTTATGCATATTTAGGGGTATTTGATCTTGGATAGTAGGATTTATTCTCAATCATTATTTCATTTACATTGTTTGGAGAAACTGGTCCAACACTTTTGTTGATAAATCTTCATTTCTATTTCTCAGCAAGATTACAATATCCCAATTCTAATTATAACCTAAATACTAGAAGTAAAGATAATAATGGAATTAGAGGCTTCTCTTTTCCATGGGATGTTCATAGTTTTGGAGTTTTTTTCCTTCCAAAACCAACCTTTTTTTTTGTCCACCAAACATAGAAATTATAGGAATCCAGATATTCGTATCTCAAGCTTCATTTTGGTTGGTTGGTTTCAGTGTTATATTTAATATAACTTATAATTGAGGAAACTTGATTGAACTCAATTATTTTCTTCTAATTTTAAATCTTACCATAAAAAATGCAAAGGTAGAAAGGTGGAATCTAATTAAACCAGAAGCGCAAGCAAGCAAAGCGAATGATATCATTTATCTTTTTGGCCTAGTTGGGGCTGGAAGAAATCTTTGAGAGCTAGCACATGCAAATGCCTATTTGAATTAAAAAGAGTATTTTATCCATAGTATTGAAACTTAGAAAGGAAAACCATTTATAGATTGTACTTTTGATGAAAATTAAGTCTCCTTGAAAAATTTAGTAAATGATGAAATTTCCATAGCTCAATGCATTAGAATATATTGAAAACAAGTTCATTACAGACTAGTTGTAGGTGACTGTCTTTGAGAAATATGAGTGGAGAATAATTTTGGTAGATGAATCAAGTGTTGTAGGGAGTTTCTGTAAACCTAATAATTCATCCTAAGACTTGTAGAACCTTAAAAACTTGAAACTTTTTCACTCCATCTTCAAAATTAGGGTTTGATATAATAAAGTGATACTTTCACTGCTAAAACCAAGTGTTGAGTATTATGAAATGTATCACTTGAGAAGCGAACACCTTGTATCTCAAAAGAATCCCTTCTGACAATGTTGCATTTGCACTTTCATCTCCCTTTTATTATTCTATTACCACAAACCCTAAAAATAGAGTAAATATGTGATATGCATCTATGTTTTCTTCAATTGCTCCATATCTTCAATCAAGCATCTTCCCTATGCTGCAATCATCAAATTTCACCTTTGGAAAATTAATCAAAACACTTCCCATCAATGACATCAAAATAGAACATATTGTCAGTGTGATATCATATGCTAACATGTCAAAATTACTATTCAATATGCTAAGATCCAAAATGAATAGCGAGCCTGTCATAACATAAAAATGAGGCATTACTTAGATTATTCATTAATCAACTTCCTTCATTAGAAGGTGTAGATGAAGAAGTTTCATTCTGGTGGTTTCTGATCTAGACTGCTATTGTTGTTGGGGTTTGTGCTATATGCATAAGGCTCCCAAACAATTTTGGTTGTGGTGCCAGAGAATCATTTGTTGTGCACATTATCACACAATTAATGTGTTCTGTCATTGGGGTTTGAGGATTATATTACATGCATGCAAATGGTTAATATAATTGAATTGAGGAGTATATGCTCATAGGAATTGGGTCATATCACAAGCATGCACTTGCATTCACAATTGGAATTTTGTTGTGGACTTTCCAATCTTGAAGCCAACCTTGACAAGTTCCAAGCGCATAACCATTTCTATATTGTTAGTGTAATGCAATGATTCTTGAGGATGATATACTATTGTTTTCTTGATTATTTACATGCTATGGCTTCTACCTCGGTAATCCACCAAAGAATTGATTGAAACTCACTTCATTGTGATGAATCATGAAACCATGTACCAACTGCCATTTACTGTAGACAGTTTCCATATATATCTTTTTGCACTCGATGGTGTTATTTTGGTCGTTATTGGATTTATCCAAATTAGGTTTGCATGCACCCACATCAAATTAGGATTTATGATTCCTGAGGATAAATGCTATTGTTTCTTGATTAGGTTGTGTTTACAAGCTATGATTTCAACCACAACAATCCACTTAACATTAGGCAGGAATTCACTTCGATGTGACAAAATGGTGCACTATAACTATTGTTACCATAGACAATTGCCACATTATATATTGTTGCAGTGGATGGTGTTATTTCACTCCTTTTGGATTTATTGAAATTAGGTTTGCACTGATGCCTTTTTCTGACTTGCCAACTTGATGAATTCAATTTCATATTTTTGTTTTCTTTATTTTATTTAAGAAGTAATAGTATTGGTCATGATTCATCTCACAGTAGAGTAGAATGAATATTTTGAATTTGATGAGCAATTGAGAGCACAATATAGACAACTTTATAACATCGTGCATATACATGACAATGTAGATGATTATTATGGTTGCATTGTAATTGACCTCCTGTACTAAATCATCGAAAGGGGGTGCTAATGGTTTGGTTTTTAAGTCAAAAAGTGAGCATAAAAATTTTATAATTAAATTTTTACCAAATCTCTACTATCAATGACAATATGGACCTTATACAATGACTCCAATCAAAACCATTAGAATGCTCGAATCTTGAAATGATATTCTATGTTAGTGTCCTGTGATTATTATTGGATCCAAATAATCTTATTTGGTGAGAAGAAAGCCCCTATAGTTTTGGTTTAGCCATATATGCATATTTACCCCAAATAGTGATCTTTATGGATAATAATAACAACTCCAGAGTTCAATGTTTGATCTTCACAATGCTTCGCGTTTGTTCGCCTCTTCTAGCTCAATTGAATGTTCTTCATCAATCTGCATCTCTGCAGGTTCAACAAATTGTTCTTCTCTTTCCTATGTAGAAATCTGCTTAGCCTTGCCTTTTCCTTTATCCTTCTTGGCAATTTGAATGGGCAAGGTCTCTTTGAAAATAGGGGCAATAGGTGACTATGGAATCTCAGCTACTGCAGCTGAAGATGAACCTACAGATTGTTTTCTTGGTTTCTTGTACTTAGGAGGAGAAGTAGGAAGGTCTACTTGATAATTTGAAACAAATAGAAAGGTAGTCCATTCTTTAACCTCCTGCTTCAAATTCTCCATTACTATAAGCTTGATTAGGGCATGATGGAAAATAGACTTCTCAAGCTTCTCTGACTTTCTATGTGCTTTTGAAATCATTCTTTGTAAAATCATAAACAGAAAGAAAGGCAAGTCATCTCTTTCTTACTAGTAAAATGGAGAAACAACTTAAAGTGATATTGCAAAACCCAACTATATCTCCCTTCACAGGTGAAGAATCTCTTAATGATGAACACAACCTATCATACTCCTCCAACAACCAAATCCTTGGTACTCCTTTTGTCAAATTTTCTTCTTTAAACTCTACTTTTAGCATATCTTGACACCAACCTTCTTTCTCTATCAGCATTCTCCAGATCTTGGGATCTCAGTTACTTTTTCTATGAAATCTATTGTCAAATGAATTTCTACAGGGCCAACCTTAGTTTTTCCCTCCTGATAATTTTGTACAAAATCCTTAGATACCTGTAGATGATGTCCCTATAGTTTCTGGAAAAATCTCCAACAACCCATGTGTATGAAGGAATCCACATGATTATGATCCTTCTCAATCAAGGAGGTGTCTATAGGCTCAATTCTGACCAGGGAGATTGATCTTTTCCTAGGAATGAGGTCCTTCTTTGGCACCAAAAGAGCACTGAAAACCTGCTCCATTTGATTCTGCACAAGGAATGGTAAGCAAGAAACCCTAAAGAAGAAATCTTCTCTGAATGAAAAGAAAACCTTGGTGCTCCTTTGGCTGGCTAGCAATGGTTGTACAAGAGGCTTCCCAAGATTAATAACACTTATACAAACTCTTAAAACCCTTTTGATACACCTTCAGATCTAAAAAATGATGATAGAAGGAAAACAAAGTATTATCCACGAGTTTGTAGCGTAGACAGTGTAAAAGTGATTGTTTCACTGCAGACTGAAGCTCAGTTTGTAGCACATCATGTGTATTTCCCTTTGCTCATGTTGACAACTTGTGAAAGTATAGAATGATCACCAAATACATGTGATTTTGCAAATTTGAATTGTCATGATGAATTTAAATGACCTCTAACTGACCTTGACAATCTAATGTTGACCTTAGATGACTTGACATAGGACCTAGGACAATCACTAACATAACCATTTAGTCATATTTATTTATTTACATGACCAAATTTTCAAATGACTAAATAAAAATAAAAACTCTTTTTTGCTAAATGACTCAATTAAAATAAAATTCAAAGACTAAAAATGACTTGGAGATTTTAGAAGCTAACAAGAGGCATTGATGGTTGTTGTGAGTCCATATTTGGGAACTTTGATATCCATGGGTAACACTTTTAGCTTTAATAGTGGGCTACATATTCATTCTTTTCTTGTAGCTAAAGTTGAGATCACCATCATTGGTCACTGGATGGTAGCTACCATGATGGAACGAATGAAGAGTTTTCTGATAATATGTGACTTTGTGTCTTCAAATTGGGATATTTACATCTCAATTCATATTGATCCTACCTCATATTTTGTAACACAATCCATATGTCATAGCTCGCATAGCTCTTGCAAGTAGAACCTCATGGCCTAATCTAGTAGCAAACAAGTAGTAATAGTATGCTAAGAGATAGCATATTCAACTATTGTAGTGATTCATCTAGCCTTCTATAAGCCTCGGGGTATTAAGGATTCTAATGGAAAGGGTTTGTTTCACCCATATCCAATGTTTTATCGATTGCAAGCAACACACTCAAATTTCTACAAGAATATACACAACAATGAGGATGCTTTGAGTAGTTTTTGTTGTTAGTGTCTGTTAGTCCTATCATTCTCTAGTGATAAAATATGCTCTTTTAATGTCACTTGATAGGGTCTTAGGTCAAATTATTATATTTTTCCAATAAAATTTGACATTCCTTTCTATTGTCAAATGAGTCTTGAGCCATCTCTTCCATTATGTCAACAAGACATCGAAAGCACCATTGCAGCAGAATTTGAAAAGGACAAAGATTATTGTCTTGGAAGAGTCAATGAACACCTAGAAATTATCCTGAAAAAAGGCCAATAGGGACATCAAGATTCAGAGACATATGGCCAGGCACTACTACACCAGAAATTGGATCAACAAAATTAGGGTTAGGAATTTGAAGAAGAAACTGAAGAAAACCCTAATCAAGATAAGGAAGAGAGACAACCTTGATTTGTTTGCTGATGCATAAATGATTATATAATATATCATTCACAAGCTTAAAGGAACAATTTAGAAGCAAATTTGAAGAAATTTGGGAATTTTTTGAGTTTTTGGGCATTTTTGCAATTTTTGACAATTCATGATGCATAGAAGCGCAACGAGCTCACGTTGTGCTTCTTCTCAGGGCCTCCAAATGATGAAATTTTTGCATGGATGGATAGTTATTGGTCATTACATGTCATATATGTACTTGGTTTTCCTTTTCAGTTCACATGTTGCAAGGAAAAGTTAAAAAACTACCACAAAAAAAACATGTTTCTGCCATTGTTTCAGACCCCACACTGTGCTTCTGAAGCAGTCTTGGGAAAACTCATTTTTCTCTTCTTTGGAGAGGTAATTTTTCATGATTTAAATTTCTAAATACAACTATACATACCAATATTTACAAATCTACCTTCAGATCATAAAATGGATCAGGAAAAGTCACTCAAAAGTGCTCTACTAGACCACACTGCATTTTTTACTATGTTTTTGGTCATCATTTTCAAAAGAGTTTTCTGACCAAATGAAGATGAATTTTGGAAAACCAAAGGAAGTTTTTCTAAGTACATACCAAATCACAATAAACTCCTTCATGTTTTACACAGGTATCATATATTGGGATACATTTAACTTTCGTGGAGGCCTATTTTAGAAAATCAAATTCTCCAATTTAATTGATTGTTTTAGTCATTCTTTTGTGGCACATATTCCAAAAAAATGGGATATAATTTCAAAAACCTGAGAGAGTTTTATCTTCAAAACAAAATTATCTACAAAAACCTCTCCCGATTTTGTAAAATGTGTTATGGTTAAAGAGTTATTGCTCCATCTTTAACCCCTACTTTTTCGCTGCACTTCTAGAGAATTCACTGCACTTTTGGACAGTTTATTTTCAAATTAATTTTGAATGGGTTAGATGTAGGTTTTTTCTTGGATTAGTGACTCCATAGTGTATAGGACATCTTCAGCTTTCCATTCATAACTTTTTAATCAAAAAAATCATCAAGAAAGGACTTTCTGAGCTACCCAAGTTCTTTTGAGTTGTGGTTGATTGATAAAGGTGTCAAGGTATTTCTTATGCCAAATTAGGAACATATCCCTCCAATCCTTTGACATTTATAAAGGTGTCAAGGTATTTCATATGCTATCTCCCAAATCTGAGATGTACAATCTATATGTAAGAGTGTATAATGAGAAACTAATTTAGTAGAGTATTATAGCATTATAGTTTCAAATTGTGAAGGGACACTTGAATAAGGTCAAGCCATAAAGTTCTAAGAAATTTGCATGTGTTGTTCACATCATACTCAAAACGATTGGGTTTTTTTAGTTAAGCAGAACCAAAAGGGCCAAAATATATATTCTTTTGTGTATAAAACATGCAAGGGTGGATCTCATTTGAATGTTTGTGTTGACTAGTTTAGGAGACATCAAGTCACCGATCCCATCAGTCGAAAAGGAATTGTCATAGATCCATGCACTGTGATAGATTACACCATAAGTCTAAGAAATTTTTTTCATATTCATATTGTGTTTGTGAATGGAATTGATAAGAAATCTTCTACAGGGGTTTCAGCTAGATACTTTGCAAAATGTAGAAATGATACCTCGACATTACTTTAGAAAGATCATGATACGGTAGCAAAGGAAAACAAGCATAAACATAGTATTAAGCTTGTAGTATATCTTTCAAAAGTAATTGCAAAGAAGGTAATGGTTATCTATAGAAGGATGGATATGGGATATCTAGATAAAGTACTTCTATTGTCTCTGGAAGATGGTGTCAATGTTCTTTCCTTTTGTGAAACACATTGTGATATTAGCATAAAATGTGATTCACTAGATATTTCTATTAGTAGGTTTAAGGGATGATCATGTAGATATTCCAGTTGATATCCTTGTTGATATCCAGTTTAGAATCATGATCATCCTCAATTTTGAACTTATTATTGTCATTGAATTGGCCTTGAACAACCAACAAAAGGATGTAGCATGTGGGGATTTTATTGGCAGCAAGGTTCTAGAAGCATGCCATCAATAGGGTGATTTATTATGAGATTATTGCAAGGTTTTTGGTGATGAAATAAGAATTTCTTGAGGCCTATTCCCAGTGGAAACAATACACACTCCTAGAGCTATTATTTCACATTTTTTACTCATGGAAGGGTACAACCTTCAAGGATAAGTTGATTGTTTTTATCACAAAAACAAGGGTGATACTTGGAGATAATGAAACAATAGAGAGGGTGAAATATTCAAGCATGCTTTATGTTGTAATGGGAAGCATAAGGGGCACCACCCTTTAGGTTATTTTTGGATTTGATTTATGTAATATAAAGATCCCACTCAAAGGGATCTGATAACTGGCATCCAACACAATCCACTAGTGGTTAGTGGTGCACTTTACTAGGATTTCAATAGTCCTTCAAATTCATCATCACTACTATCTAGTATGATATCATTTTTTGTTGACATGGAGTTTCCTACCTTGTATGTCCACTTCCAGTGTCACAAGGCATCATAACAATGATATCCTTGACAAACACAACCCCTGATGCTTGCAACGTTGTCTAGAGGATGGAAAAATTATATTTATTTTTCCAAATATGTAAAATGAGTATATTACAGTTTAATGAATACATTTTCCTATTATTATATATGGTTTTATACTTTATCAAAAATTCACCAAGACTTTATAATGTTTTATAATTCAATGAAAGATTCGCCAAGATTTTACAAGATTTTATAATTCAGTGAAAGATTCTCCAAGATTTTACAAAATTATATAATTGACTAAAAGATTCGCTAAAAAATTACATATACATATTATATTATTGATAAAATAGCCTTCAATTTTTCCTATTTATCATGGGGATTCACCCATTTACTATATATATAAATTTAGGGGGTTCTTAAAATCACCCCTACAATTAGTACCTTAGAGCTTGCATGCCTCAATGGCAGGTTTCCTCACCTTCGATTGTAGGTTTACACCATTGGTCTTTGATCGAATGATTCCATGGATGTTTGAATTCAACTTATTCCTTCACATTCGTTGTAATTTACGAGGGTACCTTGTGAGTCATTGTCATCATTGGTGATTTTTGTCACACTTGTTAATGATATACATTAATGACTGGTAATCAAGTGGTTTCTACCATGTTTGACATTAATTCATATATTCACATGGCTAGAATCGTACTATTTCAGGAACAGGATGAATCCCCTAGGTTGGGAGCTAACTCTATTATGTGCTTTACCTAGGCTATGATGGAGATCATTTGAATATGTAGAATATTTCAGTATAACCACGATATTGTCAATCTCATTGTTGTATATGTTGTCACATAGATCCACTTTGTATTGGCTCATGGATATGTTTATGTCATATTGTAGCTCCACTATGTATTCTTTCATGACTTCGATCAAACCATATCGTGGAGGTATGGATCCACATTGTATCTCTGGTGGACATATCCTTAGTTAGTACTTTCATGGATCTATGGTGTATTGGTCGACGACCATGCTTTGAGTCAGTTTACTCCAAGCATAGGTATGCCTACCTCGAGGATGATACATATATATTGTTTGATGTTATTTTGTATCTTCTGCCAGGCTCTCCTACTCCAACGCCCTTGCATTAATATTTTTTTAACGTGTTTCAGCCATCAGTTTCTCCTCTAACCTCACACTTTAGGGGCCATCTGTTACACACGTAAATGTTTCACTTAAATGTAATAAGTGTTCTATGCACCTTACTAAGTGTCGCATGCACATTAGAAATTATCGTATGCACCTTACTAAGTGTTTCATTCACTTTATTAAGTGTTGCATCTTTGACACCGTGGAAGAACATTTGTCATAATCCCTAGTCATTTTGGAGGAGAAAAACCCATCATGAGAATGTCAAAATGATTCCTTTTACCTTGATATTTTGACCATTTTTTAAGGTCAATGCTCCCATGCACATGTATAGGGAGCATTGAACTCTTATCAACTCTCCCTTTCCCATGTATAGGGATATTTGACAACACTCTGTGCTCAGTATTGGGGGAGCGTTGAAGTGGTTAGAGGGAGTTATGGATATCCCACCTTATTCTAAGGGTTAGTTTCAAGAATATGAAGTTAAGGATTCGAGTCATATCTCATGGATTCATCTTAGGTAAATTCAATCCCAACTTATGGAATTAAATCCTCAACTATTTCCTAAAATACTTCATGGTGGTTAATCCTCCAAATCCTATATAATGATTGTATTCCAAGGTGAAAGGGAAGAAAGTATTTCAGAGTGTCAAACCTTTGATATTGTAAGGAGAATTTGTCGGAGCATCATAATTATGATCTTGAGACATTCAAGAGAAGGTTGGATAGGAGAGCTTGGAGGAGTTGATGCAATTTCAACATTGTATTGTAAGTGCTTCATCATTGTTTTCCATTAATAGATAAACTTGGCCTACTCCCTTCATATGTTGTGTTATTGATCACTTGTATGTATATTTTGTAAATCCATCATAGATATGGAATATGAGTAGAGGAGCTATGGAAACTTTCAGAAGGAATTAAATTTTAGGAGTGGGGCATAGAATATTGGAAGAATCCATCAGAAAGGATTATCAGAAGAGTTCATCGAAGAACATGCCATCAGAATGGTTCAGTAGCCAATTCAGTAACACGTGTCAAAACCATGAAGAGGCTATGATACCCAACACACATGAAAGGGGTTTACATGGAGGTGATGACAGTAGCCACCACAGATGCCAAATTAGATCCATGTGGAGGCTTAGACACCCACCATGCAAGAATCTAAGATGATATGGAAATCCACACAGATGCAACGTAAGAGATAGATACCATGAATAAAACCATGTGTCTAATTTGAAGGAAATCATAGTCCTTGATTTGGTGTAGTGAACAAATCTAGGTCATTGGTTGGATGGCAAGGCCATCGGAGTGACCAGGTGTGTGGTTGCATTGGGACTCTGATGGGGAAGGTTTTGAGTTAACATGGACCATTGATATTTTGAAGAGTAATCTTGAAAGATGGTATCCATTGGATCTGGTATAGTCCATCCCGAGGAAAGGGATTCTAGAACCCTAAATTCCCTGCAAGTGTAAGACTCGAGTGAATTTGGAACATCATATGCAGTAAACAAGGACCATCATATCATTTGGAGCGTAGAAATTTGGAGTAGATTTTGATACCTACAATGAATATGCCATGAAGATAAGGGACTATGAGACTGTGATCTATTGATTCTAGACTTCAAGGATCATTGGATCCATCGGAGTATGAGCCATCAAAGTGGAAGAACCCCAATGATGAGGAGCTCCAAGGATAAATATAGACCATAGGTCGATGAATATGAGAGATTTGATCTCATTCATGGATCATTATGGGTCCCACCTAACCATCTCAAAAACAGTTAGAGTGACGGAAGATAACCGTCATACAATTTGAAGGACCGATGCAATCAGAGCCAATGATCTTAGACTCCAAGGATCATTGGATCCATCGGAATACGTTCCATCAGAGAGGTTCTAGTCGAAGTGGATTTATTTACGAATGGATGGGTTCCGACATAGGGGGATCTGAGGGCCAATGAGAGGTTGATAGGCTAATATCCGGATATCCCAGGGACCTTATAGACCCAGTGATCTCGATGAAATTGATCGCAGATCAATGGTGACAATTCAACTGAGATTAACCTGAGGTTTGATCCGATGACTATTAAGCATCGTGGTGGTGTTGAGTGTTTCAACACCCCAGTGGTCTCAATATGAAGGATATTAGATCGATGGTTGAGGATTAATTAAAGAGATTATCTGACCGTCGTTGAGTGTTGAAGTTATGTTACCTATTTTGATAAAGAAACAAAATATCAATGGTCGTGATTTAATCAAGGACCAGATCCAATGGTGGTTGAGCATTGAGGACCCATGAACAGATCGCGTACAGTAAAATAATATTGAGATTAGTTTTCATGGAAGTTGTTTGAGATTGTTCTTGAAGGATTTGTAAAGATTGAATATTATGGAAAGCATGGATCTGGATCTAACCCAATGAGTAGTTTATTCTTATGGAAAAATTCATAAAAGCATAGAATGTATAAATAAATATGACCAAATCATACTCGATAGTTTGGTGGTGTGTGTGGTGTGTGAGAAAAGGTAGGAAGTGAAAGTAAGAGAGTATAGGCTCTGAGGCCCATAAGAAGAATGGTGATATAAAGGAAGTGAGAGAGAAGGCTCTATAACTATGAGGTTCAAAGATGAGAAATAATGAAAGAAAAGGAATTGGTATTTGTCTAAGGGTGGTTGGGAGATGCAATTTCTAAGGAGTCTTTGAATTCATGAATAATGTAAGATGGTGGAGAATGTTGTGACAGCAGAGACAGAGCACCATATTTGTACAGGTGAAGGCTTGAAGAAAATAGTCAATATGATATTATTAGCAATTTGAGGGGATTGGTGTCTCTTGCAGGTTGGCTCCTGAAAATATTGTAGTTGTAGGTTAATGCCTACTGGAAGAGTTTAGTTGGTTCTTAGCCAAGGGGATTGGTGTCTTCTACAGGTTAGTGCCTGCAAACTTTATTGTTGAGTTAGTGCTCAGTCAAGGAGATTGGTGTCTCTAGTATGTTGGTTCCTGCAAATATTGTAAGAGCAGGTTAGTGCCTAAAAATATTGTAATGGTAGTTTGGTGCCTACACGATTTTATTAAAGAACTATTTTGTAGTTTTCTCCCATTTGACTTTCCACATAAAATATCTATGTATTTTGACTCTATTGACATGGTTAGTTATTTTCATTGTTGATTATAATATTTGGGATGATTAATGGAAGTAAAAAAGAGTTTTTATAATTGTTAAAACTATACAACATTGATTCACACCCCCCCCCTCTCAGTATTTCTAAATATTCCAACAGTTTTAGCTTGAAAGAATCAAAGTGGATCTGAAATATGCAATTCGGGAAGCACATTTACAACTATTTGAAGATTTGGAGATTCCATTATCATAGTTAGAGCTCCTAGAGCCACATCTCTGAGACTTCTTGTCCAACCTTGTGTTGGATCCCTGGAGGGAAGTGGTATATCCTAAGGGAATGTGGTGCAGAGAAGGGGGTACACTTCCTTGGGTTATGTAATTTGATGGGAATGAGAGCCTATTTTTGTAATTGTTGTGAGAATCAACAAATTACGTAAGTGGTTGTAGCTAGGATTCCTGGAGCCGCATCTTCGAGACTTCCTAGCCAGTCTATGTTGAAACCCTAAAGAGAAGTGGTACAAACTGAGGGACTGTGGAGTAGAGAAGGGGGTAAACTTACTTGGGTTGTACAAAATAAGGGGAATGAGATATTTCTAGTTGGAATTGATGCAAGAATTATAAATTGTAAAATCATTATGTGTGGCTTTGGGCCAGAGTGCCTATGTAACTATGGTTTTTGGGTTGGAGTGACTATGTATATGTTTTTGGGATAGAATTCCTATGTGATATTAGGTCATATAGCCTAACATTGTGATATGTATGTACATTTGTATGGTTTCATGCATTGATGACAATGTAAAAATAAGGGGGAGGGGATATAACATCCCTAGTTTCAATCCCCACAAATTAGAATGTATTTGAATAAATGTGATTTAAGATGGTGATTCGATATGTTTCGGGTGAAGAGCCCATATTGATAAATATGGTCAAGTAATAAACTATGTAAATTGTACATTGAAATGATTGATAAAATAATAATCACTAGTTGTTATACGAGAGGGACGATAATGATGGGGGCCTATGATTCCACAAGAGAGGGGGATAAAGGGGAGTACAAGGGGGAAAACCATGTCATTTTCCTAAGTTTATATGTCATTACCATTTAATACTCCTTTTGACTTATTAAACACTCAATCACTGAATGCATGTAAGAGGTTGGGTGAGGAAGTCACTTCACATAATTATTGAGAGCATGGGGTTGAGTACATGGAACATTGGGGAACGGGAGAGTCAACATGCATGGGGGAAAAAATGACATACGTATGGAAAAACAAGAAGAGTTATTACTTGTTGTTTTTTGGGTAGTAAGAGAGGTGTTGGGTGCCAGGAAGAGCATGAGCCATGCTATCCATGGAAAGATAGAGTTATGATCCAATGCCTTAAAAATGATAAAAATTCAATGAATATAGTCCACTTCGAGGGAGAAACCTCCTTTTACAATGTATACAATTCAGAATACAATAGGAGATGAGAAAAGATGATCCTAATACTAGGTATCCTTGGTATATATATATATATATATATATATATATATATATAGGATACAAAGGGTATAATGAAGGGATATATCCAACATACAGTTATAACATTATAATTGTAATAATTCAATATATAGGGATTAATAAGGGGTTTTACACATAACATGGGGATTTTTCTAGATCTTAACATGCCCCTCACCTTCAAATGAGTGTTGTCCTCAAAACTTGACTAACTATGGGTGTTTCAACATGCGGAACTCATCTTCCTATGTTGCTTCTTCCACTACTAGGTTCTTCCATTAGACAAGGTACTCCGTAATTGCTCAATTTCTCAGTTGCTTAATCCTTGTTTCAAGGAATATTTTTGTTTCTAGTATGATTTTCCCTTCTTCATTAATATTTGGTGTTGAGGAAAAGATATGAAATGATCTTACTCAAGCATTTTCAGATTCTTCTTGGCTAAAGAAAAATAGACGGGAATCTCACCCTATTTTTATAGCCAACAAAAATAACATCCTAACTCACAAGTATTAATTACCAGTGCTTAGGCTAGTCTTTTATCAATAAAAAGCTTGCTAGAAATTTACTTTTAATGTAATTTTCTGAATATAACAATTGTTCAAATAAATGTAAAGACATAAGTAAAGACACCAAGATGATAACCAAGACAAATGAGACATAAAGCAATCATTTATTTCATTCCAATTCACCAAAGAGTCATTCTTTTACAAAATTTCATGCAGAAATTTAGGACCAACGTCAAACTTGGACATCCCCGATGGAACATACAAAAGAACCTCCGACAGAAAATCAAAAACTGAACTCTAAAAGTTGGATCAGCTTTCCACAAATTGTTGCCCACTCGACTCTGCACAATAGCCTTTATCGGTCATGAAAACTAATTCACAAACAGACAAGTCTACACAGACTATCAAACATAGATCAACACCTCTGAAAAACAAGTGTTTGAATGATGTAATTCAGCCCCGAATGTTGTTGTCTACAATAAGACCCTGTTATCATAAAAAGAATTAGGCTTGTGATAAATTAAGGAATGAATGAAAATTGAACTATCTCAGCATAAACTCAAAGAGGAAACCTTAGTATGCTTCTCCTTTTATCCTCACTTTGTTCCTCCCTTTCCTTTTGCCTTTAAACAAATTAGAGTTGGTTGAAGTAGTTAAACCAACTCATTAGTTAAGTTAATTAAAAGACTCAACCAACCTTTAGTTAGGGGTAAAAGTAATAATCATAATAAGGGTTATAAATAAATAATAAATAGTAGGTGGGACCCCTTGTGACTCCCTTTAGCTCTTAACAATCATAACATATTAGCTAGTTAAGCAAAACACACCTTCTTGTGACTCCCATTTAACATTTGACAATTTAGCTCATGATATTTGAAATTATTTTCAAAAATATATTACTCATATATCCAAAAATAAAACATGATGTCCAAAAACTTTTGAAGTCAACTATTATCAACAATATATAAAATAAAAACTCAAAAGCCATATTTCCCACTCTGAGATGCAATCTTTCCTTGATTGTTGTTGTCACCTTTCGGTTTTCCGAAATTTGCCTCTAGCTGCGTTGAGCCTTTAGGCCTAATCTCTTTGATCATGTGGGAACAATCGTCCCTCAAATGCATCTAAGAAGACACGGATTTGTCAAAGCCATTGGAGGGTGAGGAAGGGGCAGCAGTGGCTTTTCCTTTTTCAAGGGCATGGTGGGCCTCGATTTTCAACCTTTTTCTAGCATGGGAGGACTACACTAGTGAGTGGGCAGGGGCAGCTTGGACAATGCGATTAATAGGCAGAGGAGCAGGTATGGATAAATTCGGCTAGCCACGATGTTGGGAGACTGTCGGGTGGACAATCTCTTGCCATCCATCATTTTCGGGAACCTCGGGTTGCAATTAGACATGAGGAGGCACAGGGATACCAGGGGCTTGCAGAACTTGGAAAGGAGGCCTTTCAGGCCTAGGTTGGACCACTCCTTGCCCAATCCAATTGAAAAATCTGGCATGAAACAACTAGCCAAGCTCTTGTGAGTCAGCATCAAAATGTTTGGAGAACCTTGGCCTTCTTGGGCCTCTGTTCCAATTACCTCTCACTCGGTTGCCTCGGCCATGGCTACCTCAGCTGAAAAAACTCATTCCTACATGCATGATTGATTATAAAATAGTAATTTAAATAACCATACATGACAACTCTTTAAAAATATGAAATATATTTGGCTTAGCAATGTAGCAGACTCATGTAATCCAATCCATACAAATTGTTTAATTGTTTATCAATGAGAAGGGGGTGAATAAAGGGTCCTAGGACATGTGAGGGGTTTGTATTGAGTGAAACATGATATGATGAGGGGGGAAAGAACACGATTACTTCTCAAAGACAACAACAATGAACTGTAATACAAACCAAATTAAACATCATTCTAATCCAACCAAGAAACTACTACTTCCAACTGCTTCAATACATAATTCTTCTTGACTGTAATCAATCTTAGAACATGGAGTGAAAAATGAATGTGGGAAAGTGGCAGGGTTGTAATTAGCGAAAAGAGAAATAATGGTGGGGAAAGAGAGTGGGTACTGTTCATAAAATTAATTTAGTAATCCAAATAACCATTCTGTAAAAGGAATTTCACCAACAAAATGACCATTGTGACCCAATTAACAACCACTATGTATAGTTCACACAACTCTGTGCATTAACTAGTTCAATGTTCATAATCAAATATTTAACACATTGTCAACTAAAAAAACAGTATGCATACAACAATTTGTAGGGGAGCTCTTCTTTTTCTCATTTATCCATAAGTAATTTCCAAATGAATACACAGTCAATTACTTCCACTTTTCTCATCAAATGCAGGCATATAAATCACGCTCGATTATGTCTTTCAACTCATTTAATAATTGAACTGCAACGTAGTCATATTGTCACAGCACTCGTGTTTGTCACTGTTTAAAATGCATGACATTCATTTAACATACATAGTGGACAGTCAACACAATGATACATATTCATCTTGCAAGGATCATGGCTTGCCATTTAAACACGTAGACAATAGTCACCACTTCAACTCACAATATGCTCTGAATAAAGAACCATTAGACAAAACACAAGTGTATTTATATAATTGTACATGTCCAACCCTCTTTAAATCTAAACATTCAAAATGTTGGTCTATCCATCCAACATAATGAGGCAACAACAACATACCCGACCTCATAATACAACTAATCAAATTGCAATAAGTCATGCTAAATAAAACTATGTGACTATCTCTGAGGGAGCAACCCAAAATAAATATCCATAGCATACACAGTGGGTGAACATAATTACCACAATGCAACACTCCCTTTAAAACACACAGTCACAGTATCATTAACTCAACCTATCATGTCAGGATATCAATCCAACGCAAGGATACAACAATAGAATTGCTCAAATCAATCAAACTGCAATCAAAACCATGTTGTGTAAAACTTTGTATCATCCTTGACGACACAATTGAATAACCATACTTATACAGTGGATGGAACTATCATAAACATCCCGATTGCAATGATCATTAGACCATAAAAAACCCATAGTTACAGTAATCATTGATTCATGCTATTGGAACACCACTATTACCAATGCATCAAGCGTGAAGCATCATTGTGCATTAATCAATTAAAAACAATGTCGAGTTATCCATTCAATAAACACAAGGAGGCATCAACTGTGTATTTAATTTAACAACTCATTCTAATTAACCATGTTGAGCTTATCCACTCAATCATAATAACAATGTTGTAACCAAATACCAAAACCAACACCAACACCACACAATCAATGGGGCGAGCCGGTAATCAACTCTGTCGACAATACACACCAATCCATAACAACCAATAGTAAACCCGAGAATCCACAATGGTCTTCTCTATCGATCTTCGGACTCAAGGAGTCAAGGGTTTGCTCTCTGAACCAACCCAGGGGGGCTAGAGTCAACTCCTCTAAGTGGTGAAAACCTCTGAGGCCGATGGTGTACACACAAGGAAAACCATGATTCAGTTGGTGGACATGGTGACGAATACCATGACAGGAGAGGATATGAACAGAGGAGCAGGGCTCCACTTTGTCCTTGTAATGATATTTTAGCACATGCAGGGTATAGCACTTGTGGCCTCCTAGCCAACCAGATATAACGCTAAGGTGAAAACAAGGTCAAGAAGAAGAAATATAACCCATTGTGCAACTATTGGAAGCATGAAGTAACCCCAATACCCAAGTGAATGATGTGCAGTGACACAAGGCGTTTCAAACTCATCAAAACCCCATAAAATCCAAGACTCGGTATGGTGATATAATGTGTGAAGGCATCATCCAATCTAGACCAATTGAAACCCTCCACTAAACAAGCAAGGATGAAAGAGAGCCTTTATGGCTGCTAATACACAGAACGACCCAATACATTATAACTTTAGACATTATCACAAAGAAAGCCACCAACAATTCATTCCAGAAAAATCACAATTTTACACAGTTGCCATACTTAATGAAAAACACAAACCCATACATCTGAGCCAATATCTAATTCATAACCAGAGCTTACTCATGGATGGAAAAAAAAAGACATACCTGTAATCAAAGCACCTTAAAACGCGAGTTGTCCGAGCAGTTTCCCCTTTGCTTGAAAGTCGGAGCAGAACCACAACAACACAGTTTTAACAATAGTCGATTAGGGTGACGGCCAGTGGAGGGAGTAAGGGTGACGTGCAATAAATGCACGTCACCTCCATCCCCAGTTCATTAATTCATTTGTACATGCCAACAAGTTCTCCATTAACACAATTAATCCAACCATGTATCGAAACCATCAACCATTAAAACCAATAGCGCGACCCATATCAAACTTATGCCATAATATAATCACCATACCATATAACTCAATCAAATCGCATAACCATTAGCATCTATCACTTTGTCAAATGTACCACCCACATCCTATCCTTCCAAAATATACCATATGCATATCAACTCTATAACTCAATCAAATCGCATAACCATTAACTTGCTAGCTAGGATTTAACCATGATCATTTAAATATTTCATGCATGTAGTGTAGTATATTTTCATAGTTAGATCCCTTTTCCTTTTTCATTTGTTATATTGTTTTTTCCTTTTTCCAGCTGCTCTTTATGCATTGTTACTAACATGTCTATTGTGCAGGTGTCCCAAGAACAAATAGCAATGGTATCAATGAATAGCATAGGTCGTAGTAACATAAAATTAGAGCTTGGAACATAACATGCCTTATTCATCATTTACTTGTCGCACATAGAACCAACAAATAATAAGCCCAATCCATAGCCAATAAAAACCAAATCTCATAACCATGTAAGCAGTGTCGAACATCAACAAAACCATTAAATGAGAGCCATACCTAGTCTCCAAAAAAACAAGGGGGTCCCACCTACTAGTATTATTTATATATTAGCTTATAATAATAGGCTTTAGCAATACTTTGCGGGCAAAACTTCGTTGCGATTTTAATCGTCAACAAACTGGAAAATCCACAGGGAAATTTGTTTTCAGCGGATTTAGAACTCATAACTCATGGTTTCGCAGATCAAGAACAACAGATCAAGGAGATATAACTAGGAAGATTATGCAACAGGGGGAAGTGAGCTGATTTAATGGAAAAATGACTGGGAATTTGGGAATAACTCATCAAAAGTGTTAATTATGAGTGGTTTTTACCACTATATGCATAATCATTTAACCAAAATTTTCTCTTAACTTCAAGGAGAAAATATTTAGACTTGCTCAAAAAAAAAAACCTCAATGGATGAAGAAATGGCAAGAAGAAGCGGGAGATAACCAATTCTCTTTATAAAACAGCAGTGATGTTACAGGTATGAACTAACTGAGAGGGGGGGGTGAATCAGTTAGTGTAGATTATTAACAATTTCTCTTGTTTTAACTTTGAATCCTTAATCTTAGTGGCAGTGAGTCTTTACTGTGAAATTCAGAGTTATAAACATAAAGCAGATAACATAAAGAATAGCAATCACACACAACATTCACTCACAAGTATGAGACGCAGATTTTTCAAGAGGAAACCCAACCAGGGAAAAAACCTTGTCTTCTTAAGATGTTAAGCAAGCTCCAACTGCGTTACATCTCATCTTTTATGAGCACCAACTCATAGAGGCTACAACCTCTAATTGCCAGCACCAATTGGCTGAGAGCACCAACTCCCACAGAATCCCAGCACCCACTGGGTGGAAGCACTGACTTCCTTTTTACTTCAGCACCAACTGAGTGAAGGCACCAACCTTCAGATTCCTTTCTACTGATCTACTCTGCCTTCTTCATCGTCTCTGATCTGCTGCTCTGCTTCACTGTCCTCTGCAGCCCATTCTCAGCTTCTCCTCTGTCACTCTGATTCTTCTCTTCCTTTTCTCACATACAGAGCTCTCTCTCTCTCTCACTTCAACTCCTCTTCCATCTTGGTTCCAGCGCATTATATTGTTTTTCCACATGCAGAGGTTTTCCTTGCTTTTCTCAACTCCAACTGCAGTTTCCCTTTCTTTCATTCTTTTTTTTGCTTTTCGCATGCCAACATTCTCCCTGATTTTCTGAACTGGCTCTTTGCATGCCTCCTCTACGCATGCCACATCATGCAACGTTGTGTTCTTCCTATCTTAACTGCCAGTCTAATTTTAGACTAAAAGTCCTTCCACCGTCCAAAGTGATTAGAGACACCCAACTGGAAAAATCTTCCAGACTTGTCAAAGCAGATGAAGGACCCTCGCCAAACTCTAGATTTAGAAATGTTAAGCTCTGTTGATTGTGCATTATAGCCATTTGATGTTGGCCACACCAATCGCGTTGTGAATAGCATCATTCGTGCTTTTCTTAAAAAAACGATTGGTAACCCAAGGGCGTTGTGAATAGCATCATTCGTGCTTTTCTTGATGCTGCTACTAGTCATGGCCATGGCTAAGGGAGAGCCAACAGGCAATGGACGTATCCTTCCTGGTTTTATCAGCAAAGATCCCCATGGGCGAAGGCTGAACGGGAATGTCAAATGGGTCGCGTCTATCTTCGCCATTGCCTCTGTTTCTATTTCAATGGGGGCTCTTGAATCGAATTTGAATAACCTAACGCTCTTCAAACATTTCAAAAATGGGTTTATGGCGCTTGAATCAATTTTGAATAACCTAACGCCCTTCAAACATTTCAAGTGGGTTTGGGTTTATTCCCCTTTTTTTCTTGACTAACCTAACGCAATGGGTCTCCTCTTGTAGAACAAATCGCTAAGAGGAACACAATCTCAACATCCCCACTTGGATATTGCTCTGACATCATCTAGCTTCTTCTGCCAGTTCTCTTGTGCGTGCTCCATAACCAACCGATTGCCATCAATGACAACCTTGACAGTCTATGTCATCTCTGCTATAGCCATATTTCCAACAATCTCCCCCTTTGGCATTGATGGCAATATGTCTTTCATTTCTCCCCCTTTGACATCAAGGGAAAAGGGTTAAACTACTCTCTTCAGACTCCCCCTGACTTTGTGCACTCAACTGTAATACCTGCTAAAAAAGGAATGAAATCCATCAACACTATCCACTAATATGACCACAATGCTCCACCTGAATTGATGCCAATTTTGATGCATTAATGTCTTGAGAGTTTAAACTGGGGAAGGTATCAGCTCTGATCTCTATTTATTTTCGCTTGCTGCAGTTCTACCATGTTCAGTAACCAGGCTTCTTGTGAAAAATATCCTTTGGACCTGCTCTCCCTTAATCAATCATCTATGCGTTGTCTGGTACACATCTGCTTCTGCCAATTACTACCTGAGGTACACTCTGTCAATCGTGACTTCATCTTCCAATCCTGTGTAGACCATATGGAGAGATTCCAACTCCCCTTGTCTAGAAGAGCTGAGCATGCTTTGTCAATAATCTGCCACTCTGTCTTCTTCGTTCTGCTGCACATCTCCAGTTTTGTGCATGTCAAAGATGTTTAGAGCTATGCTCCCCCTATCAAGATAACCCCAAGAACCCGGTCATGAGGAACCAATCTGGAATTATCTCAAAATCATTTGTGCTCTCTCTATGTTAGCTAAGAGGATGATGCACGTTTTATCTTCCTACTTGCAGCAACCTGTGCAGACATTTAATTTTGCTCAAGCCTGATTCTCAAATTTTCTTCATAGTCCTCAATCTTCAATCTGGCTTCCATGCTGCTCTCAAACAGTCTTCTTATGCATGGGGTCTATCCTGTTTTGAATGGCTGAGGATACTTGCCTTTTATATAATTCAATAAGCATCATATGTAATAACATTGTGTTTCAAAAACTGTTCCAGCCCTGTGTTTCAGCATATGTAACATTACTGTGTTTCAGTTGTTACAGCACTGTGTTTCAGCATAAGTTCCAGCTCTGTTTCAGCACTGTGTTTCTGCATCTGTGTTCCAGCATCTGCGTTCTAGCATCTGTGTTCCAGCATATGTGATTCGGCTTCTGTGTTTCAGCATCTGTGTACCAGCATTTGTGTTCCAGCATCTGTGTTCCAGCTTCTATGTTCCAGCATTTGTGTTCCAGCACCTGTGTTCCAGCATTTGTGTTTCAGCATCTGTGTTCCAGCATTTTGTGTTCCATCATCTGTGTTCTAGCATTTTGTGTTCCAGCATCTGTGTTCCAACACCTGTGTTCCATCATTTGTGTTTCAGCATCTGTGTTCCATCATTTTGTGTTCCAGCATCTGTGTTCCAGCTTCTATGTTCCATCATTTGTGTTCCAACACCTGTGTTCCAGCATTTGTGTTCCAGCTTCTATGTTCCATCATTTGTGTTCTAGCACCTGTGTTCCAGCATTTGTATTACAGCATCTGTGTTCCATCATTTTGTGTTCCAGCATCTTTGATTCGGCTTCTGTGTTTCAGCATCTGTGTACCAGCATTTGTGTTCTAGCATCTGTGTTCCGGCTTCTGTGTTCGATCCTTTAGATGAGTGCCCGTGAGCTGTAATGGGTCATGGGATTTCCACATTTTCAATGATGCCATTGATTGACAGCACTCCAGATTCACGTTTATTACTTCAAGAACACTTCTTATAAAAAAATGTCCATCTTTGTTGCTCATGACCAAACTCAACACAGCTACACTCATATATTCAATACTGGTATAAAGACCAAAGTGTCTCTTCAGACGATCTGTTAAGCACACGCTCCCCCTGACAAAGTGCAGAGGTTAGTTAGAA
>ML784255.1:470499-521555 GCA_009831015.1 Picea engelmannii
ACCATCATGACTAGTCATGATTTCACTGCAGGATCTTCCTTACACTAAAGGAACCTGCTCTGATACCAATTGTTACAGGTATGAACTAACTGAGAGGGGGGGGTGAATCAGTTAGTGTAGATTATTAACAATTTCTCTTGTTTCAACTTTGAATCCTTAATCTTAGTGGCAGTGAGTCTTTACTGTGAAATTCAGAGTTATAAACATAAAGTAGATAACATAAAGAATAGCAATCACACACAGCATTCACTCACAAGTATGAGACGCAGATTTTTCAAGAGGAAACCCAACCAGGGAAAAAACCTCGTCTTCTTAAGATGTTAAGAAAGCTCCAACTACGTTACATCTCATCTTTTATTAGCACCAACTCATAGAGGCTACAACCTCTGATTGCCAGCACCAACTGGCTGAGAGCACCAACTCCCACAGAATCCCAGCACCCACTGGGTGGAAGCACCGACTTCCTTTTTACTTCAGCACCAACTGAGTGAAGGCATCAACCTTCAGATTCCTTTCTGCTGATCTACTCTGCCTTCTTCATCGTCTTTGATCTGCTGCTCTGCTTCACTGTCCTCTGCAGCCCATTCTCAGTTTCTCCTCTGTCACTCTGATTCTCCTCTTCCTTTTCTCACATACAGAGCTCTCTCTCTCACACACTTCAACTCCTCTTCCATCTTGGTTCTAGCGCATTATATTGTTTTTCCACATGCAGAGGTTTTCCTTGCTTTTCTCAACTCCAACTGCAGTTTCCCTTTCTTTCATTCTTTTTTTTGCTTTTCTCATGCCAGCATTCTCCCTGATTTTCTGAACTGGCTCTTTGCATGCCTCCTCTATGTATGCCACATCATGCAACGCTGTGTTCTTCCTGTCTTAACTGCCAGTCTAATTTTAGACTGAAAGTCCTTCCACCGTCCAAAGTGATTAGAGACACCCAACTGGAAAAATCTTCCAGACTTGTCAAAGCAGATGAAGGACCCCCGCCAAACTCTGGATTTAGCAATGTTAAGCTCCGTTGATTGTGCATTATAGCCATTTGATGTTGGCCACACCAATCGTGTTGTGAATGGCATCATTCGTGCTTTTCTTAAAAAAACGATTGGTAACCCAAGGGCGTTGTGAATAGCATCATTCGTGCTTTTCTTGATGTTGCTGCTAGTCATGGTCGTGGCTAAGGGAGAGCCAACAGGCAATGGACGTATCCTTCTTGGTTTTATCAGCAAAGATCCCCATGGGCGAAGGTTGAACGGGAATGCCAAATGGGTCACGTCTATCTTCGTCATTGCCTCTGTTTTTGTTTCAATGGGGGCTCTTGAATCGACTTTGAATAACCTAACGCTCTTCAAACATTTCAAAAATGGGTTTATGGCGCTTGAATTGATTTTGAATAACCTAACGCCCTTCAAACATTTCAAGTGGGTTTGGGTTTATTCCCCTTTTTTTCTTGACTAACCTAACGCAATGGGTCTCCTCTTGTAGAACAAATCGCTAAGAGGAACCCAATCTCAACATCCCCACTTGGATATTGCTCTGACATCATCTAGCTTCTTCTGCCAGTTCTCTTGCCCGTGCTCCATAACCAACCGATTGCCATCAATGACAACCTTGACAGTCTGCGTCATCTCTGCTATAGCCATATTTCCAACAATTGAATGCAGATAGAAAATTCAAGTATGCTTTAGGGGAAACATCGCAACATCTCTGTAAGTTTGTTTGGTATTGACTAACAATGCTTTGCAGGAGTGTAACTATGGAAGAACCGATCCAACATCCTATTTTGACCAATTAACTAAAAGATGATAGGAAACAAAATCATTACAGAAGTAAAATTGCAGAAATTAAAAAAGCAGTAATAAAAGACAAAAATAAAAAAGAAGTAAGAAAAGTTTTAACAGAGAAAGCATGAGTTAAACTACCGTACAAAAGAAAAGAGAAGCACAAAAAATGAAATAAAAGCTAGGCTACTAATATACAGAAAATCCAAACAACATTAGAACTTTTCACGTTGGTCCCTCACAATATTTCAAGAGAGAACTGTTAGTGTTGTAGGAAAACAATTGCTTCCATAAATCCTTTAAAATGTAAGAGTTAGTGTCCAATACAAAATAAATTTTGAAAGGACCCAGAAACAACACTTGGAACTCTGATGTAATTATCAACCCTTTGACGTACACAATTAGATCATCAAGATAGAAATGGATACTGACCAATTCGAAAGTTGTGTGTATAGGTATTTTAAAAGCGGTAATTGAATCAGGTAATCCAGAAAATGGGCATTTATAATTCATGTACCCCAATCTGAGATAAGATTGGTTTTGTAAGCATCTTCCCCTTTTACCTTGATTTTCCTGCAACCCAAAAAACTGTCGAGTAAGGGCCTCAACTGTAACTCTACAACCTGTTGCAGAATTATGTCCATATTAAGGGGAGGAAAAGGATTTCTCATAATAGCCTAACTGAAAGTGCGAAAATGAATGTAGGTTCTAATATGATCATTGGTCTTCAAAGAAGGTACCCAATTTGGAACCCATTCAGGGTGGACTGAAAAAATAATCCTAGCCCTTAAGAAATTTCCCAACTCCCTTTGAAAAGTTGCTTTAAGTGCAGGGTTAACAGATATTTGTTTCTTCATAATTGGTTTCATGCTTTCCTTGATGGGAATATAATTGTGTAGGAGACCAGGATCAAAACCACGAAGATCCTCATAAGGCCAAGAAGAAAACTTTTGAAATCCACCAAGTAGCTTGGCAAATTTCATTACTTCTTTATCAGAACTTTGGGTACCTATGTTATCGTTCGTTGAATATTCAAGTGCCCCAATGTTCAAGGGGATGGTTTCACCCACCTTCATTCGTAACTCATCTTCTTTCTATTTTTCTTTATTGCCTACATTACTCCATGAAAACGAACCCTCAAGAGGAGTCAATCCCCCGGGAATATTATTGTTTTCTATGGATATAATCTCCTCAGGCTTAAGAGGTTTGTCTTGAATGAAATCACAAATTCTCTCATCATTAGGGAGGTCCTTCCAAGATCCTACATTGTCAGGGATATATGAACAATATAGAGATTGAAAATAACAATCAGGCTTGTGAGGCAAAAGTTGTTGATTAGGATAAGTTGAAAAGACAACTAACTGATAATCCATTGAATTCAACTCCCTCCTAATATGAGTAATGTTGAAAGATAAAAGGTTCGAGATAAGTGCCCAAACAGTTTGGGTGTATCGTTCCATCATCTTGTTGCTAGGAGAGCATATCTTACGTATCAGGTTCACAACAAACTCGAAATCTCCAAACATTGAAAGGTGACCACAACCAATATTAAGGGCATTTTCAATGCCTAATAATAAATCTTTGAATTCGGCGGTATTGTTTGTACACGAAAACTCTAACCTGCAAGACAAGTTATGAATTTTCCCTATAGGGGAAACCAAGATAATGTTAACCCCATTACCTTCATTAGAGCGTGAATCATCAAAGTGCATGTGCCACATATCATCATTTAAATTGATTTGTTCCAAAGGAAAATTATTCTCCTCAGCAAAGATGGAATACACTCCTAAGTCCTCTTTGATATAGTTTACACTAGACTGTGGAACACTCTCTATATAGGGTGAAATCCTTCCCTCTCTAAGGACTATAATGTTCTTACCATTATGAGGTACATATAAATGTGTCTGATAGAGTGAGAGGTACCCACCTGTTAAGGCTTTCCAATATCTTCCCAAGATAATTGAATAATTGCTTACATGCATATCAATTACCTGAATGTTGAGGGTTGTCCTTATTTCAGGATGAGTGCATAAAACTAAGGTCACATCCTTAATCTCTCCTATGGTCGTTTTCCTTAGGCTATTATAGGAGAGCATGATTTTGGCATTTTCATTTGTACAAGACAATCCTAGCTCTTTCATAATAATATTCGACATCACACTTGGGCCCGAACCACCATCAATGAGGCAACAATGGGAAATCTTATCCATAATCTTTACAGAAATATAAAAAGGGGGATTTTTTACAAGGTATATAAATTTATGTACACCTACTTTATTTACAGAAGAGTCCTCTTCATTTACCTCTTTAGAAATATTGGATACAATGGAATCTTTTCCTTCCATGAATTGTTTCAGCTGCATCTGTTGTTCAGGGATGAATACCATGTCTAGAAGAGTTGCATCTTCTTTGATGTTGACCAACTAATTAAAGATATTGTATTTGGAAGAGGGGAGAGGGGGATTGATTCCTTGACTCTCAGGAACCTTAGGAACCTGGAGAGTAGCAGCATTTGAGGATGAGCTCGGGCTAGAATTGTGGGGAGGATCAAATTTTCCCTTGGGAGCATAGGCTTTGTTCCTAGTATTGATTACCATGACATCGTCTGGCTCTGCAAAATCTAGGGAAATGATATTAGCTTCTAGTATTTTACCAAAGATCTTATCTCTGGCACTCTTCTTTATCTCACATGTGGCTTCCTCATGGTGTTCCTCATAGAAGTTACACCAACTTCGAGCCAAGATAGATTTAGGCTGAAAAATTATTTTCAACCAGATTTCTAAAAGGGGGTGTAGAAGAGGATGAAGCTCCAGGGGTGAGAGGGGAGACAGTTCCCCTTCACTTAAATGTTATCATATTATTATTCATATCTTCTACTAGCTGCAAGAGGGCGGACATGTTCGTATGTTTAACCGATTCTCCCTGGGGAAGACCTATTCTTTCAAGTTGTTACTCATACTCTGAGAAAGTATGCAAAGAAAAACTGAGATTATCAATGGATTTTTCCTCAAGCCTATGACAGTAGGGGGAAGGAAATGCATTGTAGTAATGCATGAAAGTGGCTTGGTTCTGAGGGAGGATGAGTTCGGGGATTTTATTGTATAACTTGGTAAAACACAAGTTGAAAGACTTGATGGTCTCACCATTCTTATAGGTGACGTTATTGTATTCCCTTAACTTCTCAAATGGGCTTTTAGATTGCCCATAAGTGGATTTGAACCAATAGATTAAATCCTCCCAAGTAGACAAAATCTTAGGAGGAAGGTCAAAGAAATCGGTTGCAGCCTTTCCTTTCAAGGAATTGATGAATAAGCGCATGAAAGTATCATTGTCATTGGCCCCTATTTTATGACAAGCATTAGAAAATGCCACTAGGTGTTTGTTTGTAGTGATAGTGTTATTTCCTGAAAACCTAGGAAGATGCTTTTAAAATTTAGGAAGTGGATGAGTATCAAGTGCTAGGTTAAGAGGATATTACACATGCCACGGTGTGGTTGTGGCATCTTCTTTGAACTGAAAAAGCCCATACTTTTTAATGAATTTGGTGGGATTTGTGGTAGATTGGACAAGGATATGGTGGCTATACAAGCTACCAATCACTGATGATGATGAATATTGAGAATATGGAGCACTTCCAGTGCCACCAGAGCTACCACTAGATGCCATCTTGTGGATGATAGGTGAAGGAAATAGAGACGAACTAGAAGAATCAAACAAATTTCTCCTTAGAGCACTATGTTGGGTAGATAACACAACATTTCTTCTTCCTATTTCAGCAATAGGATTGATTTCAGGTGACAAGCCTCTTCTTCTTCTAGAAGCACGAGAGTCTAAGGACATGAAAGAAAGTCCAAAACTGAAGAAACAAAAAGGTTATTGTTGACTTCTAGGTTGTCTACGTCTAGATTCCAATCGTTCTTGAGCACTAATATCTCGTTCAATTGCTGCCCAAGAATGGTTAAGCTCAGCACGGGTATTGGCAGTGTCTAAAATGGTATTAAACAAGTTCAAAGCAACATTGGTTTGGTCTTGGAGACCAAGCTTAATATTGGGTCGTCTTGCAACAGGCACAAACATTTAAGAAATGAAACAGTCAAAGAATCAATATCAGAAAAATAGATGTATCGATGAAAATTGAGTATAAAAATTAACCAGAGAGATATCAAAGATCTCCCTAGTATGGTCACCAAATAAATGTTGAGGAAAAGATATGAAATGATCTTACTCAAGCATTTTCATATTATGCTTGGCTAAAGAAAAATAGACGGGAATCTCACCCTATGTTTATAGACAACAAAAATAGCATCCTAACTCACAAGTATTAATTACCAGTTCTTAGGCTAGTCTTTTATCAATAAAAAGCTTATTGGAAATTTACTTTCTATGTAATTTTCTGAATATAATAGTTGCTGAAATAAATGTAAAGATAGAAGTAAAGACACCAAGATGATAATCAAGACATATGAGACATAAATCAATCATTTATTTCATTCCAATTCACCAAAGAGTCATTCTTTTACAAAATTTCATGCAGAAATTTAGGAATAAAGTAAAACTTAGACATCCTCGATGGAACATACAAAAGGACCTCCAACAGAAAATCAAAAACTGAACTCTAAAATTTAGATCATCTTGCCACATATTGTTTCCCACTCGACTCTGCACAATAACCTTTGTTAGTCATGAAAAATAATTCACAACCATAGAGGTCTACACAGACTATCAAAGATGGATCAACACCTCTGAAAAACAAGTGTCTGAATGATGTAATTCAGCCTTGAATCTTGTTGTTTACAATAAGACCCTGCTATCATAAAAAGAATTAGGCTTGTGATAAATTAAGGAATGAATGAAAACTAAACTATCTCAGCATAAACTCAAAGAGAAAAGCTTAGTATGCTTCTCCTTCTATCCTCACTTTTTTCCTCCCTTTCCTTTTTCCTTTAAACGAATTAGAGTTGGTTGAAGTTGTTGAACCAACTCACTAGTTAAGTTAATTAAAAGACTCAACCAACTTTTATTTAGGGGGAAAAGTAATAATCGTAATAAGGGTTATAAATGAATAATAACTAGTAGGTGGGATCCCTTGTGACTCCCTTTAGCTCTTAACAATCATAACATATTAGCTAGTTAAGAAAAACACACCTCCTTGTGACTCCCATTTAACATTTGACAATTTAGCTCATGATATTTGAAATTATTTTCAAAAATATATTACTCATATATCCAAAAATAAAACATGTTGTCCAAAAACTTCTGAAGTCAATTGTTATCAACAATAGATAAAATAAAAACTCAAAAGCCATATTTCCCACTCTGAGATGCAATATTTCCTTGATTGTTGTTGTCACCTTTCGATTTTCCTGAATTTTCCTTTGGTTGCGCTGAGCCTTTAGGCCTAATCTCATTGATCACGTGGGAAAAATAGTCCCTCTAATGCATCTGAGAAGACATGGATTTGTCAGAGCCATTGGAGGGTGAGGAAGGGGTAGCAGTGGCTTTTCCTTTTTCAAGGGCATGGTGGGCCTCAGTTTTCAACCCTTTTCTAGAATGAGCGGACTGCACTGGTGAGTGGGCAGGGCTAGCTTTGAAAATGGGGTTAATAGGTGGAGGAGCAGGTAGGGATAAATTGGGCCAGCCACGATGTTGGGAGATTGTCGAGTGGGCAATCTCTTGCCATCTGTCATTTTTGGGAACCTTGGGTTGCAATGAGACATGAGGAGGCACAGGGGTACCAAGGGCTTGCAGAACTTGGAAAGGAGGCCTTTCAGGCCTAGGTTGGACCACTCCTTGCCAAATCCAATTGAAAAATCCGTCCTAAAACAACTGGCCAAGCTCTTGTGAGTCAGCATCAAAATGTATGGAGAACCTTGGCCTTCTTGGGCCTCTGTTCCAATTACCTCTCCCTCGGTTTCCTCAGCCATGGCTGCCTCGGCTGAAAAAATTGATTCATGCATGCATGATTGATTAGAAAATAGTCTTTTAAATAATCATACATGGCAACTCTTTAAAAATATGAAATACATTTGGCTCAACAACGTATCAGACTCATGCAATCCAATCCATACAAATTGTTTAATTGTTTATCAATGAGCAGGGGGTGAATAAAGGGTCCTGGGACATGTGAGGGGTTTGTATTGAGAGAAACATGATATGATGAGGGGGAAAAGAACATGGTTACTGATCAAAGACAACAATAATGAATTGTAATACAAACCAAAGAAAGCATCACTGTAATCCAACCAAGACACTACTACTTCCAATTGCTTCAATACATAATTCTTCTTGACTGTGATCAATCTTAGAAAAAAGAGTGAAAAATGAATGTGGGAAAGTGACGGGGTTGTAATAAGCGAAAAGAGAAATAATGGTGGGGAAAGAGAGCAGGTATTTTTCATAAAAATAATTAAGTAATCCAAATAACCATTCTGTAAAATGAATTTCACCAACCAAATGACCATTGTGATCCAATTAACAACCATTGTGTATAGTTCACACAACTCTGTGCATTAACTAGTTCATTGTTCATAATCAAATATTTAACACAGTGTCAACAAACAAAACAATATGCATACAACAATCTGTAGGGGAGATCTGTTTTTTCTCATTTATCCATAAGCAATTTCCAAATGAATACACGGTCATTTACTTCCACTTTTCTCATCAAATGCAACCATAGAAATCACGCTCGATTATGTCTTTCAACTCATTTAATAATTAAACTACGATGTGTTCATACTGTGACAGCGCTCATGCCTGTCACTATTTAAAATGCATGACATTCATTTAACATACATAGTGGAAAATCAACACAATGATCCATATTCATCTTGCAAGGATCATGGCTTGCCATTTAAACACGCAGACAATAGTCAGCACTTCAACTCATGCTATGTTGTGAATAAACAACCATTCGACAAAACACAAGTGTATTTCTATAACTATACAGGTCCAACCCTCTTTAACTCTAAACATTCAAAATATTGGTCTATCCATCCAACGCAATGAGGCAACAACAACATACCCAACCTCATAATACAATTAATTAAATTGCAATAATCTGTGCTAAAAACAACTTGGTGACTATCTTTGAGGGCTCAACCCAAAATAAATATCCATAGCATACACAGTGAGTGACCATAATTACCACAATGAAACACTCCCTTTAAAACACACAGTCACAGTATCATTAACTCAACCTATCATGTTGGGCTATCAATCCAACGCAAGGAGACAACAACAGAATTGCTCAAATCAATCAAACTACAATCAAAACCATGTTGTGTAAAACTCAGGCTCATCCTTGACGACGCAATTGAATAACCATACTTATACAGTGTATGGAACTGGCATAAACACCCCGATTGCAATGATCATTAGACCCTAAAAAACTCATAGTTACAGTAATCATCGATTCATGCTATCTAAACGCCACTCATACCAATGCATCAAGCGCGAAGCATCATTGTGCATTAATCAATTAGAAACAATGTCGGGTTATCCATTCAATAAAAACGAGGCAACAATTGTGTATTTAATTTAACAACTCATTCTAATTAACCATGTTGAGCTTATCCACTCAATCATAATAACAATGTCGTAACTAGATACCAAAACCAACACCAACACCACACAATCAACGGGGCGAGCCGGTAATCAACTATGTCGACAATACACACCAATCCATAACGACCAATAGTAAACCTGAAAGCCACAACGGTCTTCTCTATCGATCTTCAGACTCGAGGAGTCAAGGGTTGGCTCTGTGAACCAACCTAGAGGGGATGGATTCGACTCCTCTAAGTGGTGAAAACCTCTGAGACCGACGGTGTACAAACAGATAAAACCATGATTCACTTGGTGGACAGGGTGACGAATACCGTGACAGGAGAGGCTATGAATAGAGGAGTAGGGCTCCACTTTGTCCTTGTAATGATACTTTAGCACATGCAGGTTATATCCCTCGTGGCTTCCCAGCCAACCAACTATAACACTGAGGTGAAAACATGGTCGAGAAGAAGCAATAACACCCAATGTGTGACCATTGGAAGCATGAAGTAACCCCAATACCCAAGTGAATGATGAGCAGTGACACATGGCATTTCAAACTCATTAAAACACCATAAAATCCAAGACTAGGTATGGTGATATAATGTGTGTAGGCATCGCCCAGTCTAGACCAATTGAAACCCTCCACCAAACAGGAAAGGATGAAAGATATCCTTTATGGATTCTAATACTTAGAACGACCCAATACACTATAACTTCAGACATTATCACAGAGAAAGCCACCAACAATTCATTCCAGAAAAATCACAATTTTACACAGTTGCCATACTTAAGGAAAAACACAAACCTAGAGCATAATTCATAACTAGAGCATACTCATGGATGGAAAAAAAGACATACCTATAATCAAAGCACCTTAAAACACGATTTGGCTGAGCGGTTTCCCCTTCGCTTGAAAGTCGAAGCAGAACTACAGCAACACAGTTAAACAATAGTCGATTAGGGTGGCGGCCAGTGGAGGGAGTAAGGGTGACATGCAATAAATGCATGTCGCCTCCATCCACAATTCATTAATTCATTTGTGCATGCCAGCAAGTTCCTCATTAACACAATTAATCAAACCATGTATCAAAAATATCACCCATTAAAACCAATAGCACGACCCATATCAAACTTATGACATAGCATAATCACCACACCATATAACTCAATCAAATCGCATAACCATTAGCATCTATCACTTTGTCAAATGCGCCACCCACATCCTATCCTTCCAAAATATACCATATGCATATCAACCCTATAACTCAATCAAATCGCATAACCATTAACCTGCTAGCTAGGATTTAACCATGATCATTTAAATCTTTCATGCATGTAGTGTAGTATATTTTCATAGTTAGATCCCTTTTCCTTTTTCATTTGTTATATTGTTTTTTCCTTTTTCCAGCTGCTCTTTATGTATTGTTTCTAACATGTCTGTTGTGCAGGTGTCCCATGAACAGATAGCAATGGTATCAATGAATAGCATAGGCCGTAGTAACATAAAATTAGATCTTGGAACATAACATCTTGTATTCATCATTTACTTGTTGCACATAGAACCAACACATAATAAGCCCAATCCATAGCCAATAAAAACCAGATCTCATAACCATGTAAGCAGTGTCGAATAGCATCTCAACCATTAAATGAGAGCCAGACCTGATCTCCAAAAACACAAGGGGGTCCCACCTACTAGTATTATTTATATATTAGCTTATAATAATAGGCTTTAGCAATACTTTGCGAGCAAAACTTCTTTGTGATTTTAATCATAAACATCTGGTAAATTAGTTTGGACTGGGATCTTGTTTTTAATTACCTTCTTTAAGCAAGAAACATGGAATATTGTATGTACGCGTGAAGATAGATGCAACTCTAATTTGTAATCCATACTTTTAATCCTTTGCAAAACCTTATAGGGGCCATAATATTTGGATTCTAATTTATTGTCCTTTTTTTGTTTCTTGAGGGACATCTATTTATATGTTTGTAGCCTCAGAAATACCTAATCCCCCACTTCAAATTCCCTTTCACTGCAATCTTGATCTTCTTTTTGTTTCATCCTATTGGTGCCATAACTATGTTTTCCTTCAATAGTTTGAGAACTTCTTGTTGGTTCCCTATGTGGTCCTCCAGTGCTTGAACCTTTGTATTCTCTTTCAAGGGTGATGTAATGGATGGAGGATGATATCCATAAAGTGCCAGAAATGGGGACATTTTTTTAAGAAATATGGAAGGATGTGTTATACCACCATTCCACCAAGGGAAACCACTTGACCCATTGTGTTTGTTTATCAAATGCAAAGCAACAAAGATATCCTTCTAGAAAATTATTCACAACATTGTTTTTCCCATAGGATCGATGGTGGTAAGATGAGTTGTGAACCAATTGAGTACCCAAACAAAAAAATAATTCAGTCCAAAAATTTCTAGTGAAAATCGGATCTTTGTCACTTACAATAATCTTGGGGAATCCATGTAGATTTTGAACTATTTCAATGAATGTTGTGGCTATTGTACTTTCTTTAAAAGGGTGAGAAAGAGAGAAAAAATTGGCATACTTTGTCAGGCATTCCACTACTACCATGATGACATTATTTCCTTTATATTTGGGTAAAACTATAATAAAATCCATTGAAACTTATTCCCAGTGTTGACTTAGTATAGCTAATGGTTGTAGGAGACCTGGCATCTTGATTGTCTCTCCCTTATTATGTTGGAAGACCAAACATTCAAACATAAATTATTGAACATCATTTTTAAGACCTTTCCAGAAAAAATCATTTTTGATCATGTGGTACATTTTCAATAATCATGAATGTCCTCCTATAAGAGAAGTATGAAATTCCACAAGAACCTTCTGTTTGAGTTGGAAATGATTACATAAATATAGGTGATCATGATACCATTGCAAATCATTCTTCCATACAAAATTATCTAATGAACTGGGGTCCTCTTATAGTTGTTGAATGAACTTGCATGCCTCTTGATTTTTCTCTTATTATATCCTTGCTTCTTCCACCCAATCAGATTAAGGAATAGAAATAAAGCATAGTGAATATTTTGTTTCTTCTTCTTTCCTTGAAAGGGCATCTGCCATAACATTATGTTTTCATTTTTTGTAGATAATTTTGAATTCATAACCTAGCATCTTTATAACCCATTTTTGTTTCTCTTTTGAAGATAATCATTGCTCCAATAAGTACTTCAAACTATCATGATCTATTTTTACTTTGAAGTGTCTTCCTATTAGGTAAGGGTGTTGTTTTTTAACTGCATGTAGTATGACCAACATTTATTTCTCATAAATGGGTTTGAGTAAGTTTGTTTCTTTAAGTTGGATAATTTCAAAGGAAAGGGGGCTTTCTTATTGCATTAAAATTGCACCAATTCCATGACCTGGGGCATCACACTCATCAACAAATGTTTTTGTAAATTTAGGTGTGGCCAGGATGTGTTATGACCCAAGGGGGGCATTGATCTGAAAATATCTTTTATAAGACAATGGTTGAGTTATTTAGCATGTATTAATTAACCATTTAGGAAGTTGAATGAAAGAGGAAGAATTATGTATGAAACATGACAGCCATATACACATATACAAATATGAAATAAAGCAAGAAGAACAGCAAACCATAGAACACCAAAGTGATAACGGAGTTCGGCAATCTCACCTAAGTCTCCAGGCCTTTGTCTCAGTGGGTGAGGCTTTCTTATTTTTGTTCAAAATCTTTAAAAGTACATCACAGTAGTGCCAAAAAGGTTACAAACTGATCTGGTCTTATTCTACCAGATCTCTGGAACCCAACAAAACATACGACACTGAAATCGGATGACCGAAGCTCCCAAAAATTGCCCACAAAGGTGTTCTCCTCAATAGCTTCCCTGCATAAAAATGGCCTTGCCTTGGAAAATATTCACCATAAACCTGCTCTAAACCTCCCTCTTGGCTTAAATAACCCCTGGTTTATATAGATCTGAAATTGGTAACCATCTCCCAACTTCCCCCCAAGATCTAGCCTCAAAAAGGGCCCAATATCCCCCAATATTGGCCAAAAATCTCTAAAATTGCTGCAAAAATCATTGAAAATCACTATAATGAAGTATTAAACCCACTATTTGCATAAATTCAAGGCGCACATCCTTAGTCCCTGGCCCCTGGTCGTATGGAGGGTCTCCATGTGGCACTGGCTATTCGGGTGCACTGGCCCCCTGCTATTTCAGCCCCTTAGCTCTCGGACCTCGATCGTATGGTGATGGCGCATGTGTCCTCAGGATTCCAGCTCCATGCTCTAATAATGTTAATCTCCCGATAGTTTATCCCATGGTCGATGAGCTAGCCCAATCGACCAGGGATAATCCCCTTGTCTCTACACTAACATCCAAATGAATTGGGTCATATGCATTACCCCATGTGATCGAGGTTAGTTCCCAAATTATCTGCATGCCATGGTAAAGGGGAAGGTCACATTACAATGGGCATGTGGCAAGGTATCCTTCGGGAGATGGGGCTTAACCCCAACCCTAAACTCCACCACCATACAATATTTCTAAACTTAAATATATGTTGAGATGTATAAGGGTAAGAACTAAAATGTGGGTGGGCTCTCTATCCTGGCTCTGACAAGACATTACCCCGTATGAGAGGTCGTGGGTTCAAAACCCATAAACTCCAAAAAATTTACAAAACATACAGCTAATACATGGGTGCCACATGGTAGCCTATGTCTGGGCCACATGGCACTATTCCATACGCCAGCTAATTGCCACATGTCATCACACTATTCTACCATCTTCCTACCACTGTACCTACCATGTAAGCATCGTATGTATGTGCCACGTAATCAATACGGATGTGCCACATGTCACCCTTGCAGTGGTGACATGTGTCACTCCCTGATAGGTCCACCTGTCACATCAACTGCCCAGTCATCCTTTGTCCATGTCAACGCCATGTACCCTACCACATCAGCACCACATACCATGCCACATCAGTTGTACAGTCGTACGACTTGTACAGTTAGCTGCCACATGGAACTGTACGAATTGTACGGTCATCAAATTTTTTGCATGTTTGGAAAAATGAACAGATCGTGATATCTGGAGCATATGACATTCGTTTGAGCCCATTCAATTTGTGTTGGGTTCGTATCAATGAGGCCTATGCACACGTCCATTTTGAAGTCATTCTGGGAACTTTGATTTTTAGGCCTTTATGAGCCCCACCAAGCGCCTGGATCCAATTATGGATCACACCTCCCCACTAAAGACCTTTTGGTCCCCAAAAGGTTATTGACCAGTCATCAAGCTCGGGATAGGCCACCCGGCTTGTTCTCTGTCTTTGAACTCTGTCCTGTGCACCTGTCTCATCAAGATCAAATATAAAACAATCATGATAGTTGATAACATATTGTTAGCCATTTGTACCCTGTCACATCTTATTGAAGCCACTATCATCCATGTAGACAAAATTACTAATGATATCATAAAAAATATGACTGCAAATGAGATAATATGTTTGTAATACTTGCATGACATTAGCTTATCTTGAAGCAAAGTGTGATTGATCTTCCATTCTACAATCATCTCTTGTTCTTTCTTAAGATCAATTACTTGATTTGAAACAATATAGGTGTGTTTCTTTCTTGAGCCTCCTTTCTTAATTGTTCCATATTTTGAAGAGTTTTATTTTCCTTTAAATGATTAGCATGAACAACATATTCTTGACTTGCTTTGGTTAAATGATATTGATTTTTTTCCCTGTAGAATATTGCTTTACGATCATACAAGTTAAGGACTGCCTAAGACCATTCCAAATTCATTGAGTGGCACCACATCACATGTTACCTCATCCACAAACTTAGATTAAATTTCAAACTTTAATGTGCATTTCTTTGTTATGTGCAATTGATGATTGTTGTTTATCCATTTAAGTGTGCAAGGCTTATGATGCTTATGTGTGTTTAATCCCAATTGTTTAACCAATTCCTATGAAATTAATTTATATTGAGATCCATTATCTATCAACATGTCAACCTTAGTATGTCTCATTACAACCCTTATGTGAAACAATTTACTTCCATCATCAAATCCTTCACCAATTTTACCTGTCATACAAACCAATGAGACTTTAGATTCATCACCTGAATCCGATCCCAAGTTTGTTGGTCGTGTTGTTGCTACAACTGTTTGCCTCCCTTTCTTTTTCTTGAACCACTTTGGCCTCTTCTCGGAATGCAATTTCCAACAACAGTCCTCATCATGCCCCTCTTTCTTGCAATGCTTGCAAGAGGGCTTCTCTTCCTTTCTTGCCACTGAGTTTTCCTTCTTTCCTTTCCACTTCCTTTTGTCCTCTTTCCTTGAAGATGATTCCCCTGATACACCAACACATGTTTTCCATTCTTCAATGTATGTTCTTTGAACAAAAACCTCATCAAGATTAGTTGGTCCAAACATGAATACAGTATTTCGAATATGTGCAGGTAAACCTCCTATATACTTCGTAAGAATTTCTTGGGTATGTAAAGGAATATCTAACATCAATGCCATTTTACAAAAACCATCTATGTATTCTTGCATTGTTTGTCCTTTTCTTAGTTTAAGAGATTTCCATTCAATTAAAGCTTTATATTTATAACCCAAAGGACAAAATTTCTTTCTTAGTGCAGAAATAAAACTTTGCCATAATGGAAATACATTACCCACTTGTTGCGTGCAATTTTGCAACTTTTTTTTCCACCAGATGAGTGTTGTGCCTACAAGTCTAAGTGATGCCAACTTGATCTGAGTTTCCTCATCCTTGATTTGTTGCACACTGCAATAAACCTCCATCTATCTGACCCAATTTTCAAGTCTTTTTTCATTGACTTCACCATTATATATGGGTAATTTGAATTTAACATCAAGTTTTAATAAAGGCATTTCATTCTTATGTTTATGAACATGTTTCTTTGTGGTGCTTTAGAACTTGAACTTAAAGAAGAAGGAGGTGAAGATGGAGGTGAAGGAGGAATTTGAGTTGTATCCTCTCCTTCTTCACTTTTTCCCTTTGAAGATTGACCTAGATTTGGTCTCTTCCATTCAAAGTAATCCTCATACAAAACCTTCATCATCTCCGACATGGTGAAGAAATTTTTTTGAAACTCTTTCTCATCCTGAGAAAGTCCCTCTTTCGATGTCATCTTCTCGATTTGAGAAGTTATCTTTCTCAATCCAATCAATGGATTCTCTTCAACAAGCTCGCCTTCACCACGATGTAGCTTTTCCCTGGTTAATATGCAAACTCAAATCCAAACGTCAACTAGCTCTAATACCACTTGATCCGAAAAGATCTTTTATAAGACAATGGTTGAGTTATTTAGCATGTGTTAATTAACCATTTAGGAAGTTGAATGAAAGAGGAAGAATTATTTATGAAACATGACAACCATATACACATATACATATCTGAGATAAGGCAAGAAGAACAACAAACCATAGAACACCAAAGTGATAACGGAGTTTGGAAATCTTGCCTACATCTCCGGGCCTTTGTCTCAGTGGGTGAGGCTTTCTTATTTCTGTTCAAAAGATTTAAAATTACATCACAACAGTTCCAAAAAGGTTACAAACTGATCTTTTATTATTCTACCAGCTCTCTGGAACCCAAAAAAATAGATGGCACTAAAATCGGATGACCGGAGCTCCCAGAAATGACCCGCAAAGGTGCTCTCCTCAATAGCTTCCCTACATAAAAATGGCTTTGGCTTGGAAAATATTCAGCATAAACCTACTCTGAACCTCCCTCTTGGCTTCAAGAACCCCTATTTTATATATATATGAAGTTGGTAACCATATCCCAACTTTCCCCCAAGATATGGCCTCAAAAAGGGCCCAATATCCCCCAATATTGGCCAAAAATCTCCAAAATTGTTGCAAAAATCATTGAAAAACACTATAATAAAGTATTAAACCCACTATTTGCATAAATCAGGGTGCATCCCCTTAATCTCTGGCCCCTAGTCGTATGGAGGATCTCCATGTGGCCCTGGCTATTCGAGTGCGCTGGTCCCCTGCTATCTCAGCCCCTTAGCTCTCGAACCACGATCGTATGGTGATCATGCATGTGTCCTCGGGCTTCCAGCTCCACACTCTAATACCGTTAAGCTCCTGACAGTTTATCCTTTGGTCAGCGGGCTAGCCCGATCGACCGAGGTTAATCCCCTTGTATTTGTGCTAACATCCAAATGAATCAGGTCATATGCATTACCCCATGCGACCGGGGTTAGGTCCCAACTTATTCGCATGTGGAAAGGTATCTGTCGAGGGTTGGGGCTTAGCCCGAGCCCTAAAATCTGCCACCATACAATATGTGTAAACTTAAATATATGTTGAGATGTATAAGGGTAAGAAATAAAATGTGGGCGGGTTGGCTAGCCCGACCTTACCAAGACATTACCCCGTACGAGAGGTCACGGGTTCAAAACCCATAAACTCAAAATTTTGCCAAAACATATAGCCAATACATGGGTGCCACGTGGAAGCCTATGTGTGGGCCAAATGGAACCATTCCATATGCCAACTAATTGCCACATGTCAGCACACTATTCGACCATCTGCCTTCCACTATACCTACCATGTAAGTGTCGTATGGATGTGCCATGTCATCAGTACGAATGTGCCATGTGTCACCCTTGCAGTGGTGACATGTGTTACTCCCTAATAGTTCCACCTGTCACATCAACTTCCAAGTCAACCTATGTCCACATCATCTCAACGTACCCTACCATGTCAGCACCGTGTACCCTACCATGTCAGCTATATGTTCGTACGGCCTATACAGTCAGCTTCCACGTGGCACTATATGGACTGTACAGTCATCAAATGTTTTGCTTGTTTGAAAAAATGAACATATCGTGATATCTGGAGCATACGACGTTTGTTTGATCCCATTCAAGTTGTTTTGGGTTCGTATCATCGAGGCCTATGCACACATTTGTTTTGAATCCATTCTGAGAACTTTGATTTTTAGGCATTTCTCAGCCCCATCAAGCTCTTGGATCCAATTATGGATAAGGCATATATATGGCCAAATGTATATGATATGACTCCAAGGGGGGAATATATGGGATTAAATGTACATGTAATGTGTAAATACAATTGTTATAGGGTCATCCTAGTGATAAAGGGGCCTCATGTGCAAGTGCGAATAACTATATATAAGAGATCATGTATGCGTTATGGAGAATGGTGAAGTATGAAAGGTATTTGGTTATTTGGAGGGGGTTCCCCTATTCTTTAAGGAGTTATTGTGTAACTTATCTATATTGGATTTGTGCTCCATGTTGACATTATGTACATGGTGTGTACTTCTGTTATTTTATGATATTCTAAGTATTTGGATCCTAACAGGATGGGAATTGTACACATAGCCTCCTTAACTTTTTAAAAAGATTTGGTTGTTGCTTCAGTCCAAGAAAATGCTTCCTCCTTTAATTTTGTTAGGATCCACTTTTACACATTCATGAGATACAATATGACCCAAATATTCCACTTCATGAACCCCAAAGGCACACTTGGAAGGATTTTCATAAAGTTGTTTTTCTACCAATAGTTGTAATACTATGTCAACATGGTGTACATGCTCTTCCCAATATTTGTTGTAGATTAGTATGTCATCAAAAACTACTAACAATTTTTTTCTAAGGAAGTAATTGAAAATAGATTTCATCAAGCTTTGAAATGTTGAAGGTGCATTAGTAAGTCCAAATGGAATAACCAAAAACTCATAATGACCTTCATGTGTTCTAAAATTTGTTTTGGGAATGTCTTTGTTGGAAGCAGGCCGAATTAGAAAGAAAGGTTATTTTGGGAAGAAAGGCATGCAAGAGGAAAGTGACAGCTGGAAGGAAAAGTAGCACGCACGCATGCATGGAAGACATAACGAAGCTAGGGTTAGGGTTTTTGTAATGCATTGTAATGGATGATGAGCCAAAACCACATATAAATAGACACCTAGGAGGTCTAGGGGGTCGGTCGGAAGGATTTTTTTTTTTGAGGGAGTGTTACTCGCGTGAGGAGTAACTAGTTTGTAACACTACTGTAATACACTCCAATTTTGTAATATGTTGAGCTATGGAGGGTCGAAAGGGTATATCTTGAGGGTTAGATAATAAGTTAAGGAGCCTAGTGTAAGCTAGTCCGCCTCACAACAGATCTCGACCCAACTGAGGACGAGTCGTAAAACACACGACGTTGTAGTTTTGGAACTACCATAATAAAAGAGCTAGAGAGACAGATCTTTATGGGCGTAGCCCAGGGGGGTGAACCATGGTAAAACCTGTGTTATATGATTGAATGTTTGTATCTCTTTTATTGTCTATGAGTAGATGTTATAATGATGTATGAATGAATGAATGGATCTAGTTACACCACATGCACGAATGAGAATGACAGTATATTGATTTAATGATTAGATAGAATTCACATTGCGCACTTCACAGATATCCATTCATTCCTAGACTGCAAGCACTTGATTATTGTAGTCACCCATTAAGACTATCTCGGGTGAGAGTGCACAGTGCACTCTATGTGTTTCTCTTCCTTCTGGTTTACCAGGAGGGCCGATAGTTTTAGAGGCTTTGTTGGATCCCCAGTGGACCTGAACCTGGGTCAAATCATGTTAAAGGTATAACTCAGATAACCAACCAACAAATGGTTTTGTTTCTGGTTGGAACATCATAGGATTGAGTGGATGAGATCTGTTGAAGATCTATTAAAAGAATGTTTGATTTGTTGAAAAATTCTTAAAAGAATGTAAGATTTGCAACCGAAGTGTTAAAAAGAATGAAAATATAGGAGGGAATGGTTATACCATAGAGACCCACGAAAGAGGAAATAGAGATATGGTTTAAAACAAAGGAGCTAGAGTTTTTGCAACAAGATAACAGAAACCCTAGAGTAACACTCCATAAATATCTTGAGAAGTATGTGTTTATTGATCTGCATGAAGTATTTTTATGTGATTTTCCACACTTATTGCAAGAGTGGATATTGAGGTTGAAAGACAACCACGCAAAAAATTGGATATGACAATTAGAGTGGACTTCAATTCATATTGCGTAGTTACAGTAGGTGAATAACAAATTCACCTGCGTAGTAGAGTTTTGGCTCGACAGTATTGTAGCAGGATTTATAATAGAATTTGCAGTAGATATTGTGAAGTTGTACAGCGCAGCAGACCAAGAGTTTCTACATGGGCCTCGAGGAAGGTATATTAGATCATTGTATAATTATATTAATATATTTCTTTATAGCAAAGGTGTAATGACAATGGATTCAGACAGCTAAACTTCCCTGCGTGCATGGGGGAAGGGGGGAAGTGCTGACAAAAAAGGGATAAATGGAAGGAGAAAGGGATAAAGGAAAGAAGGAGGAAGCCTTAGACCCAATCATGATGGATGATGACCATATCAAGCGGATCATGGCGACAGCTGGAAAGACGCACAGTGGAGTACCCTACCAATACAAGGTGAACACCAAGAAGAGAGTCGTAATCGTGAGGGAAGGCTTGGCAAGTGATGAAGAGGAGGTAGAGGATCTCTGGGTTGTGGAGCAGATTGAGGAAATCATGTGTGCAACATATGAGAGGTACAAGAGGTACAAGAGAGGGAATAGAAGGAAACAATCCTATCCATATTAATGTCAGTGTGGAACCCATAAACCCATGTGCGACCAACACACCAAAAAAAACACCACCATTTCGACAACCAAATTTCGGGAGAAGGAAGACAGCAGGAAGTACATCTACACAAGGAACAAAAACTAGGGGAGCTAGTTCAGGAAGCATTATTCAAGTATCTACACTGTGTGTAGGTAGTAGTTCATCATTTAGGATGGCAGGACATGATCCCACCATCAGGTTACCAAAATTCAAAGGAGAAGCATCGACGGACCCGGAGAAGCACCTGTTTATCTGTTAAAAGATCTGGGAAGCAAAACAGATCATAGACGGGGACACTAAACTTACATAGTTATCTATCACACTAAGGGATATTGCACTGGATTGGTATATGATTTTAGCCACAAGCAATCCACCAGGGACAACCAGAACGATCGTGGATATATATGAGTTGCTAATAAATAAGTTTTAGAAGCCAAGTTCAGAATACCAATACATGAACGAGATGATATAAATTAGACAGAATCCAAGAGAATCTGTATGGAATATTGACCAGAGATTCAAGCGACTGAAAGGAAAACTGAAATATCTCATGATAGATATGCAGCACAGGAACCTCTTCGTCAACTCACTATTACCACACTTGGAATACCCACTACGACAACAGAATTTTTAGACGCAGGAAGAGGGTCTGCAGGCAGCCCTGCAACTAGAAGAAAACCAATATCAGAAGACAGCTCCAACCATCAAGGAGTTGAAGGAGGATCTAAAGAACTTAATGTTCCAGCTAAACCAGAACAAAAGTAAGGACAAATGAAAATTCGTTTGGTGTACCACATGGAGGACAGAAGGACACCATAAGAAAGAATTTCCAACATTCACATAGTACATGGCAGCAGGAATGCCAAATCCATTACCAACAGGAGGACTATGGTGCGAAATATGTAAGAAACAGGGCCAAGACCCATATCACTGCCCAATGATGTACAAGTACCAGACAGTCCCAAAGAGTTCATATTGAAAATTTTGCAATTCAGTTGGCCATGATGACAAAGACTGCAGAACCATGGAGTTAATGAGAGAGAGGACATCAGATGCATATTGGGTGCAGGAAGAAATGATGATCAGGAAAGCCGCACCTCATTTTAACTAGGTACCAGCCCCATACAACACTGCACAACAACAATATAATACTATGCAACAACCATATAACACAGCGCAACCACAATACAACATAGTTAAGTCCCATTACAATACCGCGCAGTATAACCAGGCACCTCAGTATAACGTGTAGCAAGGGGATCGAGATGGCTACAGAGGTGGAGGACAATCAAGAAGATGCTATGGAAGAGGTAAAGGACCAGTGGTATGGCACAACTGTCAACAACCTGGACATTATGCAAGAGAATGTCCACTTCCACGAGCGACTTGTATGTATTGTCATGCATCAAATCATGACACGGAAGAATGTCCTACGTTATTAGGGAAGATCCAGGAAAAGAGGAATCAGAACAATCAGAATGTTCAATGGATTTCAGCAAAAGTGAGGGGTGAAGGAATAAACATCAACATAGTTACACGCGGAAGAGCTAAAATAGAAAATGACATAGTACGACAAGAGTCAATACCACACCAATGGGTGAAGAAGAATGTTGAACCAAGGAAGAAGTTTGATGCGAATAACGAGAAGGAGATATTTAAGCAAGCCAGACAAGAATTTTTTAAGCCTGACATTGTGTTGACCTCAACCACGCAGCATCATAAGGAAGTACCAGAGTACAAGATGTGTCCATCGTTGGATCATACCAAAGAAATGCAGCCCCTGGGACAAGTAAGTACAATCAAAGGATTTTTACAATCATGTGTAAAACTACTAAATGATCCATCCTCTGTCAAAGTATTACAAAATATGTTAGAAAGATGTAGCATAGAGACAAAAGGAAATCTATAACAAAAAATAGTAAATCACCTACATATAAGGAGAAGAACAAGTAGGGAGTTCAAGATGAACGCCAACATTGGAGATTTCAACATGGCAGACATCATACTGGATCTAGGATCTTAAGTCAATGTATTACCCAAGAAGACATGGAAATGTATGGGAGATCCCACATTAGGATATTCACCCGTTCATCTGAAACTAGCAAACCAACACAGATTTTTTCCAATAGGGAGGTTGAAAGGAGTAACAGTAGACCTGGATGGAGTGCGCACTAAAGCTGACTTCGAAGTAATAGAGATAGTGGATGGCACAAAGCCTTACCCAACATTACTCGGCTTGGATTGTGCATTTGATAACCATGCCATAATCAAATTAAAGACATGAAAAATGACCTTTGAGTCAGGAGAATACAGGGTCATTGTGCCATTAGAACCATCAGAAGGGGAAAGGTTCGTAGAGCCTACTTGCTTGGAATTAGAGGAAATTATCCAGTTGTACGGAAAAACTACGCAAGATGAGGATTACGTAAACCCAACTGCAGATGGGATACTCAGTTGGCGGAGCATTACCTCATGTGTGTTAGACTCGGATACGGGTTTAGAAAAATGGCAACAGAAGCTACACGAAGTTTCGACAAGAATATGCGCAAGAATAGACCGCACAATAAGATGGGAAGGTATGGAGATAAGGGAACCTCCCAGTTTCCATGGGGTAAACGATCTAGAAGCATTCTTGACACGTTACGAAGATGAAGTGTTAGAAAATCAGAGACTCTTCACACTAGATATAGCACTCAAGGCCACACCCACAAGATGGTGGGGTGCACACAAGGAAAAAATTGAGGACTAGTACCAATGTAAGTGATTACTGCACATAAGGTTTGGCACGGAACAAAAAAGAAACCAGCAAGAGAAATATGATGGATAGGGGGGCACCAGTGGAACACTTGGAGAAGTGCAGAACGTTGTGGAAAATGACACCCCTAGAGGAATGGCCTCATCATTTCGTACACACCTTAGAGGGCATCCCAGCAAACTAGTATACGGACCAGGAATTGTGCAGAGGAACTACGAGCTGGACAGTACTACAACAGAACTTTACAATCACTTTCTCATTCGAGCACGAGAACTCCAACATAGATGTAGCACTTAAACAAATAAGAGGAGTGGTATTCATTAAGGAACCAGCAATCGAACTCATAACAGAAGAACAATAGCGGAACAGACAGACAGTAAAAGAATTGTTGTTATGCTACCATGTGCAGGAAGAAGTACCAGATGAAGAAGATATGCGTAATATTCAAATTGAGGAAGTTTAAGGAGAAAGAGAAGTGGAAGGTCCACCTATAGAATCTGAAGTAATTGTTGCACCGATCAAGGTGAATAAAGTCAACATTGGGACAGTTGAGAATCCCAAAATGGCCAGCATTCGAGACTACTGGGATGAGAAAACAGTGGAAATCATAACAAAGTTACTGTGTGAATACAACAACATGTTCCCCACAACATTCACATAAATGAATGGCATAGCAAGAGAGCTAGGTGAAATGAAGATGCCACTCAGAGATGAGGAAAGAGAGATCAGACAGCGACCATACAGACTAAATCCGATATATCAGCAAAAATTTGAAGCTTAGATCGATAGGATGTTGGAAGTTGGAATCATAGAACCTATGGAAGAATCAGAATGGATAAGATCGATGGTAGTTCAGGAAAAAAAACAAGGCGGGATAAAAATATGCGTCGACTTGAGGAAGTTGAATGATGCATGCCTACATGACCCATTCCCTACACCCTTCACAGATGAGGTGTTGGAGAACGTAGGAGGACATGAACTTTATTCATTCACTGACGGATTTTCAGGATACCATCAAATCAAGATAGCATCGGAAGATAGATACAAGACCACTTTTGCTACAGAATGGGGATCCTACCAGTACATGGTCATGCCATTTGGACTGAAGAATGCACCAAATATTTTTCAGAGTAGTCATAGCTGCATTTAAAGAATTTATCCACTAGTTTCTAGAGGTATACCTGGACGATTGGACAGTCTATAGTCTATTGAAAGACCATGTATAAGTATTGCAACTGATGTTAGAAAGATGCAGGCAGTGCTAGATATCGTTAAACATCAAGAAGTGCATCTTTGGAACACCTTTTGGGATACTATTGGGCCATCTAGTATGCAAGAAAGGTTTACTAGTAGATCCTACCAAGATTGCAGTAATCGTTAACCTACCACCACCAAAAATAGTCTGTCAGCTAAGAGCGACATTGGGACACATAGGATACTACAAAAAATTTATAAAAGGTTACGTGCAGATCACCACGCCAATGGAGAAAATGCTAAGGAAAGACGCAAAGATCCAGTGGAATGAGGACGGCCAACACGACCTAGATACGCTGAAAGAAAAGATGGTAACTACACCAATACTAGTATTCCCATATTGGGAGAAGACATTCCACGTACATGTATATGCATTGGCTATAGCACTTGGAGCTATTCTGGCGTAGCTAGGAACAAGAGAATTGGATAATCCTATAGCATTTTCTAGAAGAAAACTGTCAGAATTGGAGTCGAACTACAACACTACAGGGAGGGAAGGCCTAGCTATGGTCTACGCGCTTCAGAAGTTCAGACATTACCTACTGGGGAAACATTTCAAGATGTTCACAGAGCATTCAGCGCTCAAATACCTAGTCAAAAAGCCAGTGTTGGGGGGGGATAATTTGCAGATGGCTACTGTTGTTTCAAGAATTTGATTTTGAAGTAACAGTCAAGCCAGGGAAGATGAACAAAGGACCTGATCACCTATCAAGGTTCACGAATGGGGAGGAACCTACAAATTTAGAGAACAATTTTCCGGACACACGGTTATTTACAGTCCAGATTGTCGATGAATACTTTACAGACATTATCCAATACTTAAGTACAGAGACTGCGCCACGGGAATATAACACCGCGCAGAAGAAAACACTTGTAGTCCAGGCTATAGACTATCAGTTGATTGCAGGACAATTATACAAAATGGGCGTAGATAGAATCTTGAGAATATGTGTGCTAGAACATGAAAGACCAAGGATTTTAGTAGAATCCCATGAAGGAATAGTGAGAAGACACTATGCAGGCAAAGCTACTATGCAGAAGGTCTTGTGCGCAGGACTATGGTGGCCGACCATTCATAGAGAATCAAAGGAGTACTGTCAGAGATGCGATGTATGTCAAAGGGTTGGTAAACCGAATTGAAGGGATGAGATTCCCCTGCGACCACAGGTAAATTTGCAAGTATTTGATAAATGGGAAATAGATTTTGTGGGACCAATTAACCCACCAGCCAAGAGGACAGGAGCAAGGTACATTATCACCGTGACAGAATACCTGACAAGATGGGCGGAAGCAACACTGGTCAAAGATTGTAGTGTAGATACAGCGGCACACTTCCTGTTCAAGCAAGTGATCACTAGATTTGGTTGCCCAAGTATTTTGATGAGTGACCAAGGAACTCACTTCATTAACAGTAATAGTAAGGCTATGACATAGGAAATTGAATTCCATCATCAAAAGAGTGCATCATATCATCCACAAGCAAATGGAACAGTAGAAGCCTTTAACAAAATTCTTGAAAATGCACTGACGAAGATCTGTAATGTCAATATGGATGATTGGGACCTAAATATACCAGTAGTATTGTGGGCATACAAGACCACATGCAAGAAGTTGACAAGACAAATTCCATTCATATTGGTATATGGACAAGAAACAGTGGTGCCACTAGTATTCTTGGTACCCAGTTTGTGCGTAGCAGCAATTACGAACATGATAGAATGAGGCGCAGTACATGATAGGTTGAATCAACTAATGGTCATGGAGGAAAAGAGAATCCTAGCAGGGTTCCACCAAGAGGTCCAGAAAGTAAGGGAAAAATCTTGGCATGATAGACATATCAAGAATAAAATTTTCAAGGAGGGAGACTTAGTGTTGATGTATGACAGTAAATCCCTTCAACACCCAGGAAAACTCAGAATGCACTAGTTAGGACCATACGAAGTAAAAACTGTCACGGATGGGGGAGTTGTATAGCTGAAGGACTTAGGAGGAACAGAACTCAAAGGGATGATAAATGGGAGCTGACTGAAGTTGTACAAGAACAGTCGACCACCTGCAACTTGAAAGTCACTGTACAGTAAAAAAAAAATGCCACGTACCAAAAGATAACAACAAAGGTATAGTGTGCTGAAAAGAGAATGAGAACGCACGCTTGACAATTCTAGCCCGATGGTGACAAGGAAAATGGTCACTACAAAGCAGAAACAAGAAGGAAATGTGGATACGGAAAAAGAAGCGTGAATTGGTGGTGGCTATTGGAATTAAATGCCAGAAACGACTGACGGGACGCTACATTAATCACGCCAACTGGCGATGACAAGGGAAATCAATGGAAAGTACGTGGGAACCAACGGTTCAATTAAAGCACAATCGTGGTAACCTCTCCAAAAAGCTTTGATACAAAGCAAGCACGCGGGAGAGAAAAGGTTATTGTGAAATCAGGAAAGGCATAGAGCGATAGAGAATACAAAGCAGAGAGTGAAGGTTGCAGAGGTTGCAGAGGTGACTGAGCTCGGCGAACAACAACTTTACCACCATGGCACCACCCAAACGGGGAGAACCGAGCCAGACTTCCAGACAACCCCGAATTAGTACCAAAGCACAATCGCAACCATAGGGAAGCGAACAACAACCATCTCATCCCCCAGAAGTCGTCAATGTGAATGAAATCTTGTCGCTTGATACAACACCAGTAAGCCCCACACCCATTGTGGAGGAAACCCAGCAAACATCACCAACAGGTATGGACATTGATATGTTGGAAGAAGGAAAGGGCCAACGGGATGAGGACGCAGGTAACCAAGATCACCCTGAAAACCCTCAAGAAGCCTCGAGATTCAATGGGAAGGTTCCAAATCAGGAAGAAATAGTTGTGCCAGAAAGATCAAAGACAACCACGTCAGAACAACCACAGGAGGGAGTAGAGGAAGTTGTTACCAGCCGACCAGAGTAGTATGCAAAAGAGCGAACAATGGAGGCTGCAACCTCGAGTCAGCCACCACAACACAAGGGAAATCAAACGGTACCTAGTTCACCGTGCAGGAAACCTACCGCAACCATTGTCTTTCCACGCATTCCAGAAGGGGTACATATACCGGAAAAATTGTTAGGCCATGTAGAGAAATTGAGGTACTCAGACCATGATGTGACAGACACGAAAAAGTTCCCAGATTTTTCCAAGCGAGTCGACCTACAAACTATGGGTATAGGACCCATTGGTGAACCAATTTATAAACCAATCCAGTGGGCAGCACAACTGGCCAAAACTGGGATTCTAGGTCTATTGAACCTACCACACTTTGGGAGGGGGTAGTATGAAAACAGCTACGTCAAGCAGCTGATGGCAGTCACACATGGCGGATACCTATGGTTGGAACATCTCGTCTCAATAGACGTGGAGCTCATCGCATACATCATAGGGATGCCATCACGGGGTGAGGATCTTGCACAACTCCTGGAGGAAAAAACAAAGGATAAATTATTAGCCGAGGAAATGAAGAATAAATATGGCACCGAAAGGGGGTCACGCGGAATCATCATCGGGTGTATTAGTGATGCCGCGAAAATAATGGCCAAAAAAATTATGGCATGTAAATTACTCAGGAAATGAAACAAGGAGGAAGTCTTGGTCGTGGTTGTCGCAGCTGCAGCATAGTGTGTCGAGGGTACCACACTCACCTGGGCCCCTTATTTGTTGAATTTGTTCCTAGACGACTGCAAAGATGCGCAGGATCTGGGAACAGAATTTCATTATTCATGGCTACTCATCCTAATAGCCGTGATCGAATGGAAGGAGCCGAAGTATTCATTTTTTTCCACTAGACCCACTCCCTGCCATGAAGTGCAATACTTATTGCTCAAGGCCACTTTGGAATCCAAGAATAGAAAAGAGAATGCAACGATATTCGAATGCTATCTCAGCGACATGCAGGACAACATCGCCAACACTTGGGGGTAAAACTGAAAGCAATCCCACGGTATCAGGGCATAGCCAACTTCAAAGCCACTAAACATGTGATGTGGATCCAGGCACGAAAAGATCCCAACAATCAATGGCTACAAATGTGCTACTGCATCACGTAGGAGGACATAGAGATGGTCATTAAGGATTGGGAAGATGACTGGAGGATTCTAGTCCTCATTCAATAAATTCCCACAGAGATAGAGGAGGAGGATCTAAGACAGGAACAGATACAAGTCGAGGAGGTAACAGTGCCCAAGAAACCAAGAACAGGTCAGAACAAGGAACAAAATAAAAAAGGGGGTACATCCAAGACAGGCACCCAGACGGGGAATAAGAACAACAAAAAGGTGCCCCGGGTACAACAGAAACAAGTTGAGGTAGCACAAGGAACTACATCAAGTGCTACTCCACAAGAGCAAGGCCAGACTAAGAGGCCAGTCATCCAAATAGGGGGTGCGCGCAAGAAGGAGAAGGCACACAAAATTCCCCTAGAATACACGATCATCGAGGATGATGCAGACATGATGGCCCAAATGATTCAAGACCACACAGTCGAGGATTTCGATAATTTTGTGCGCCAAAGGGACAGAATTGAGGAAGAGTTGGAACACATATGATAGTTCCTCAGGCATCTCAGGGAAGCGCAGGCAGTCGACAGCAGCGTAGAAATGGAATCATCAACATCACATATATGAGGCAAAGCTGGATCAAGTGAGAAGGACAGGATCCAGACAACATCACAGTCGAGATCGACATTTCATGTCACACCCTGATCCAGAATCGTATCCAAGAGGCTTCTCAGGTCTAGAAAAGGATAAAAAATGAAAGTTCTTGAAATTGGACGAAACCAATTCCATTGCGACTATCTCATCGTGTTGATTCAGGCCATATATTTTCTTTCTCAAACGGGATTTGTATGCGAGAGTTATTGCACTCTGATCAGATTCCCAAACAATTAAAAAGTCAAAGGTCAACTGGCAAAAATTCAATGCTGACATCAGCATGACATCACCAAAGCTATTTAATGATGCTGACATGGCAGAGGCAGGTGATGACAAGTGGTGACCTGTGACTGGGCAGATGTTGCAAACTTGGATCAATACAGTACCGACACGTGGCATGTGAATTGTCAAATGTAGTGGTGCCACGTGGCACCCAGTCATCAGTTGTGTGGCATGTTTAAAAAAATGTGTTTTGGGGTCCCTGGGTTTTGAACCCACGACCAACCATAAATATAGCACCTTGAATAATGGTCCAACACCAACGTGCCCACCATATTTCTTATTTTTTATAAGCCCACATTATATTATAAATGTTTCATGTTTTTATTAAGCCGCAAAAAGGAGGGGGTTGGGGCTAAGCCCCAGCCCGTGGTCGCTTGTTAGAACACCATATATCCAAGAGCGCACGGGAGGTGATAAGGGTGGTTCCATGGTGAACTCCCCAAAACCAGGAGCTTCGACTTGAAAAGCGCGTAGGGGTTTTCCTATTTTAGACCAGGTCACATCATATGTGCCATAAATTCAGGGGCTAGCGTGATTTAAGGGCCAGCGCTTAGCCCTTTGGGCTAGCACTTGGCCAAATTAAGATGTGTATGACCATTAATAGGGGGGAGGGAACCAATCTAGGGGGATAGGCCCTTTATTATTGCATAAAGTGGGTTTTTAACTATACAATATGGATTTTTTAATTGATTTATGCCTGTTATTGAAGATTTTGGCCATTTTTGGGAGATATTGAGCTCTTTTTGAGCCCAGATTTTGGGAGGAAGTTGGGGAAGGATAACCAACTTCAGATCTATATAAACTAGGCTTGTTTGAGGACATGGAGGATAGTCAGAGAATATTTATGCTGAAGCAAAGCAAATCCAAAGCCATTTTTATGCAGGGAAGTTGTTGAGGAGGAGACCTTTGTGGGCCATTTATGGGAGCTACACTCAGTCTTTTTCAGTGCCGACAGTTGTGTTGTATTTATAAGGTCGAGAAGAAAACGGTGAGACCAGTATGAGATCCATTTGATGTACTTTTTTTGTACTTTGAAATCATTAAGAATTAATAAAGAAGCCTCCCCTACTGAGACAAAGGCTTGGAGACATAGGCAACCTTGTTGAACTCCGTTATCACTTCTCTTGTTATGGTTTGTTGTTCTTCATGCTTATGTTCAGATCTGTATATTTTTTTATGGATGATATGTTTCTTCATTAAAATCATCCTCTTTGGTTCAACTTCATAAATGGTTAATTAACACATGCAATTAATAACTCAACCACGGTCATTAAAAGATCTTTTCAGATCAAGTGGTATTAGAGCCAGTTGACATTTGGATTTGAGTTTTGCATGTTAACCAGGAAAAAGATATAGCGTGGTGAAGGCGATCTTATTGCAGAGAATCCATTAATTGGATTGAGAAAGAGAGCTTCTCGCAGCGAGAAGATAGCATCAGAAGAGGGACTTTCTCTTGATGAGAAAGAGTTTCAAAAAACTTTCCTTGCTAGGTCATAGATGGTGAAAGTTTTGTACGAGGATTACTTGGAACGAAAGAGACCAGTTCTTGGAAAATATTCAAAGGGAAAAAGTGAAGAGGAACAGGATCCTCCTCAAATTTCCTCCTTCTTCTCCTTCTTCTTCAAGTTCAAGTTCTAAATCCAATGCAAAGAAACATGTTCATAAACATAAGAATGAAATATCATTATTAAAACTTGATGTTAAATTTGAGTTACCCATATATGATGGTGAATTTAATGCAGAGAAACTTGACAATTGGGTCGAGCAGATGGAGGTTTACTGCAATATGCAACAGATCAAGGATGAGGCTACACAAATCAAGTTGGCATCTTTGATACTTGCAGGCACCGCTCTCATATAGTGGAAAATAAAGTTGCAAAATGGAACGCTACAAGTGGGTAATGTATTTCCATCATGGAAAAGATTCATTTCTGCACTTAGGAAACAATTATGTCCTTTGGGTTATAAAGAAAAAGAATTAATTGAATGGAAATCTTTAAAACTAAGAAAAGGACAAACAGTGCAAGAGTATATAGATAGCTTTCGTAAAATGAAATTGATGTTGGATATCCCTTTACATGCACATGCCCTTATGAAGTATATAGGAGGTTTACCTGCACATATTAGAAATATTGTATTCATGTTTGGACCAATTAACCTTGATGAGGTTTATGTTCAAGCGACGTATATATAAGAAGGGAAAGCAAGTGTATCAGGGGAATCTTCTTTATGGAAAGAGGATAAGAGGAAGTGGCATGGAAAAAAGGAAAATGCAGTGACGAGAAAGGAAGAGAGGCCCTCTTGCAAGCATTGCAAGAAAGAGGGGCATGATGAGGATAGATGTTGGCAGTTGCATCCTAAGAAGAGGTCAAAATGGTTCAAGGAAAAGAAGGAAAGGCAAACAGTTGCAGCGACAACAAGACCCACAGACTTGGGATCGGATTCAGGTGATGAATCAAAGGTCTCATTGGTTGGTATGACAGGTAAAATTGGTGAAGGCATTGATTGTAGAAGTAACTTGTTTCATATAAGGGTAATCATGCGACACACTAAGATAGACACATTAATCGACAGTGGATATCAATCTAATCTAATCTCAGAATAATTGGTTAAACAATTGGGGTTAAAAACACAAGTACATCATAATCCTTACACACTTGAATGGATAAGCAATCATCATCAAATGCACATAACAAAACAATGCACAATCAAATTTGAAATTTCATCTAAGTATGTGGACGAGGTAACATGTGATGTAGTTCCATTAAGAGAATGTGGAATGGTCTTAGGTAGTCCATACTTATATGATCGTAAGGCAATCTTGTACAGGACAAAGAATCAATATCAATTAACCAAAGCAGGTCAAGATTATGCGGTTCATTCTCATCACGTTAAGGCAAATAAAACTCTTCAAACAATGGAACAATTAAAGAAGGCAGGGCAAGCAAGAAAAAAACCAATAATTGTTTCAAATGAAGTAATCGATCTTAAGCAAGAACATGAAATGATTGTTGAATGGAAAATCAATCATAGGTTCCTTCAAGATAAGCTCATGTTGTGCAAATATTACAAGTATATCTGTTCATTTGTAGTTATTTTTTTGATATTATCATTAGTAATGTTGTCTACATGGATGATAGTGGCTTCAGTAAGATGTAACAGGGTTCAAATGGTTAATAATATGATGTTAGTTGTCATGATTGTGTTACAGTTGATCTTGATGAGATAGGTGCATAGGAAAGAGTTCAGAGACAGGGGACAAGTTGGGTGGCCTATCTCGAGCTTGCTGACTGGTCAGTAACCTTTTGGGGACCAAAAGGTCCTTAGTGGGGAGGTGTGATCTAGAATCAGATCTAGGAGGCTTCTCAGGTCTAGAAAAGGCTCAAAAATAAAATTTGTCGTAATTTGACGAAACAAATTCCATTGCCGAACTCTGTTATCACTTCTCTTGTTATGGTTTGTTGTTCTTCATGCTTATGTTCAGATCTGTATATTCTTTTATGGCTTCTATGTTTCTTCATTAAATTCATCCTCTTTGGTTCAGCTTCATAAATGGTTAATTAACACATGCAATTAACAACTCAACCACGGTCATTAAAAGATATTTTCGGATCATACCCAGCATGCTATGCATGGAAGAAATTGTGGGGTAGACACCCCTAAAGGACTTGGCTCAAACACAGTTGGTATTGATGCGGATACCAACCAAGGCCTTGTATAACTGCAAGTCAACATTACACAAGAGGTACAGTCTCGCGCACGCATAGATACAGCAGAATTGCAACAGACAAAGGACAATTGAGACGTGTTGGAATTAATACTTGAGTAGGCTAAGATCAAGACCAAAGATGAGAAGGACTGTGCGAATGGCCTGGAGCAAAAAGTGGTCGTAGCCTACAAGAAAATCCCAAAGAACGCGTAGATGACTGAACTCACGGTGATAGAGAAGACTGATTAGATTGTGCAGACAATTGATCAATACCAATAGGATATCGAGCACCTCTAGGAGCATCTAACACCTACCACTCCACCATAAGTGAAGGATAAAAGGAAACAGGAAGCAACACCGCAGATAAAGGAGATAGAGTGACAAGTCCACGCAGTGACCAACTTGTTCGAGAAAGAAACACAGCTCTGGACGAAGATGGAAGAGGATCAGCAGGTCCAGCAGTGGGACCATGAAGGAGAAAGGATAAGCACAGCTATCCAGGACCTCAAGCAAAGGAAGAAGACAATGTCGATCATGGAGCACGTCAAAGGAGTGTAGGATATGAATAAACTGCATGCAGAACTCATAGGTATGCAGACACAGAAAAAGGAGCGCCAAGCTCAAATGGAACCGCTCGAGGAGAGAGCAGCAGAGGTCATTGCACAGGCAGAGGAATCCAAAATGAATACGGAACAAACTCAGGCAGAGTGTGCAAGGATGGTCAGCGACAAGATTGTAGTGCAAGTATTGGATACAATCAAGGAGAAGACCACGCAAGCCAAAACGCAAGTAATGGAGCTCACGAAGAAGTTCCAAGAGATCGCAAGAGAGATCGACGAAGCACACAAGGGTTAGGTGGCTCGGTATGAGCCACATGTTAGTGTTGGGGGCATGTTGGAAGCAAGTTGAATCATAAAGAAAGGTTATTTTGGGAAGAAAGGCATGCAAGAGGAAAGCGACAGCTGGAAGGAAAAGCAGCATGTGCGCATGCATGGAAGACCTAACGACGCTAGGGTTAGGGTTTTTGTAATACATTGTAATGGATGATGAGCCAAAAACACATATAAATAGACACCTAAGAGGTCTAGGCGGTCAGTTGGAAGGGTTATGGTTTTGAGGGAGTGTTACTCGCATGAGAAGGAGTAACTAGTTTGTAACACTACTGTAATACGCTACAATTTTGTAAGTTGTTGATCTATTGAGGGTTATATCACAGGCTGAGGATCTTGGTGTGATCTAGTCTGCCTCACAACAAATCTCGACCAAACTGAGGATGAGTTGTAAAGCGTGTGACAATGTAGTTTTGTAACTACCATAATAAAAGAGCTAGAGAGCTAGATCTTTGTGGATGTAGCCAGGGGGGGTGAACCACGGCAAAACCTGTGTTATGTGATTGAATGTTTGTATCTCTTTTATTGTCTATAAGTAGATGTTAGAATGATTTATGAATGAATGAATGGATCTAGTTACACCACATGCACGAATGAGAATGACATTATATTTCTTTAATGATTAGATATAATTCACAGCGTGCACTTCACATATCTCCATTCAGTCTTGAATTGCAAGCACTTGAGTATTGCAATCACCCATTAAGACTATCTCGGGTGAGACTGCGCAGTGCACTTTGTGTGTTGTGTTGTCTTCTGGTTTACTAGGAGGGCCGATAGTTTTAGAAGATTTGTTGGATCCCAAGTGGACCTAAACCTGGGTCAAATCATGTTAAACATATAACTCAGATAACCAACCAACAATCTTCTAGCCTCATTCTGATTTGATGATATCCTAAATGAATATCCATCTTAGTAAAGAATTTTTCTCCATGTAATTCATCTAATAATCCATCAATGACAAGAATATGAAACTTATCTTTGATGGTCATTTTGTTGATTTGTCTACAATCTAGACACATACACCATGAACCATCCTGTTTTGTAACCATCATCACTAGTGAAGAGAAAGAACTTTGGCTAGGTTGAATGATGTTGACCTCTAACATTTCTTGGATCATACACTCAATCTCACTCTTCTATGCATATGGATACATGTAAGTAATAATGTTAGGTGGTACACTCCCTGATTGAAAATGAATATCATGGTCATGATCTCGAGTAGGTGGAAGACCCTTATGCATTTCACTAAATACCTTGAAATGATTGTCGATAACTATTTGGAGATCTAATGGAGTAGAGTATATAGATGTTTGAACATCAAGTGAGCACAATTGTGAAATTACACCCTGGTTTCCCTTTTTGAGTAATTTTGTCATGTTATTAGAGCTCATCACTTTAGATGGTTTCCCTTGTATACCTATAAGCTCAATTTCCTTTCCATATAAGGAAAACCTCATGAAAATATCTTGAAAATTAAGTGTCATTGTTCCCAATGATTGTAACCATTGGACACCCAATACAACCTCAACACCACCCATTTGGATGGAAATCATGGGGATATCCAAACAATACTCCCCCATGTCAATATTAATATTATGGAATTTCCTTGAACAATTTATGGTACCTCCATCTGCAATCATTACTTGAAACTCTAGTGTGAGATATACAAAGAAATTGAGATATTTTGTTAATTGTAATTGATGAAATTATGGGTACTACCAGGATCTATCAATATTGTTACCTTTTTTCTTTTTTATGTATCATTGCATCTTGAGGGTTTTTGGAGTACTGATGTCGGCCAATGCATCGCAAGATACTGTTGGAGTAGTCTCTTATGTATCTAGATCTTGTGGTGGTTCCAATTCATGATCTTCTTCCTCTTCACAACCTATGTAGAATAATTTCTTCTCACCACATTTATGCCCCTTACTGTACTTGTTGTCACAATTGAAACATAGTCCCTTTTATCTTCTTTCATCCATTTGTTGAGGTGTCATACTTTTCAATTGAGGTAGAGTTGTCTTATGAACCTCAAAACAATCTATACTTCTTGTGTATGCTCTGTGACACCCTATTTTCCCCCATAACTATAGTTATGTTAATACTTCATGTAATGTAATTATGAATCATGTAATTATGTTTATAATTAACAAAAATACCAGATAGTTGATTGGGAAGGAATCCTTGAGTACTAGACATGATACCACAAGTGGGACTAGTGAAGGGGAACTGGAAGGTTTCAATGAAGAAAATAGGAAGCTTTCTCAACATTCCATCCAACACATACAGGAACTGAATGCACCACCTTCCACTGTACCTAGAGTGCATGAAACCACATGATCAATTATGGAGATCAAGATTGGGTGGTTGAGCGGTTAAAAATGTTGGTAGATTTGGTACTTGGGGTATGAAGGGTCAATTGAAACCCTAAATAGAAAGATGCACTATATTTCTCCTTCAAATTTGAGGTCTTGACTAGAGGGTTACGTCTAACAACATACCGTGGGAATACCAAGGATAGGTGGAAGAAGAGGGAAAAGGTGGAAAATATCACACAGTTCACAACAGATGAACAGACGGGAGGAGATGAGAAACCAAGAGAGCGCGCACAGGAGGAACTACAACAACCTGAGAAGTGGAAGATAACCAACACACTGACACTAAGAAGACTGGTTCTAATAGAGGGTAATTTTGAGTAGAGTGAGTTGTAGACTCACAAACAGATGGTGAGGTGAATGGAGAGATACAAGTACACATATCTAAGAAATAGAGAAATTGGGAAGTTTTTTCTAGGAAAATAGGAAACCTTCCCAAGATATTAATGGTCACCATGGAGCAGAGAAGAACCATATCTAGACTGGAGAAGTAGAGGGTCGTGACTTGGTACCTATTGGAAAGAAACCGACACTGGTAAGGGGAGGTCGTCGAGGGACTATTTAGTAGAGAAGGGGCTCCCTTGTGTAGCTGAAATCTAGTTGGGAAGGTACCTGATAAACTTATGGAGGTCCCAAGCTCAATGGGAAAAGAGAAACTTTTGTTGTTACCAGTGGAGTTGATCCGAATTTTAGGGGGTATATGGTCTAAATTTGGATACAAAAGTCATAAAGTTATAAAGCTAATAGATTGCCCATGTGGATAAAATAGATGCCCACCTCCTCATTAATTAATTAGGATACCAAGTTGCCCATATGGGTCAAAGAGAGTCCCACCTCTCCATTATTGTATTGGATTTTATTTTCCACTACTTAGTTAATTGGGTAGTTAGATCTATTATTATAATAATAGAGACTCATTTAATGAGCTCTTTCCTTTATTGTATCGGATTTTATTTTCCAATACTAAGTTAGCTAGGTAGTTAGATATATTATACTAATAATAGAGACTCGTTTAATGAGCTCTTTTTGAAATTTTCCAATGGACCATTTTGTAATGCTATATAAAGGCCTGGAAAGCCTTCTCATAATATCAAGTTACTCATTTTGGCTTCTATGATATTTTCTATTATTCATTGTGAGATTAATTAGCTCTAAGTGATTTACTAGTAATTAGTTTTAGAGGTGAGGCTCATCTTTAAGCCTGACCTCCCGAGTACTTCCTTTACATGTTTTTTTTGTCCATGCTTATTTTCATGCAAGATTGGAACGTTTAAGCTCCTCCTCTCTCGGCATTCAAGCCATTCAGATCTCATCCCCCAAGATCTGGATCAGTGGTATTAGAGAGGGTATGCTCTCCATAGGAAAAAGGTTTTGAAGCATGTTGTGGGTTCAAATATTTGGAGCAATCACCAGCCTCATTTTGGTACGATCGGAATCCATTTGTCGGGCCATACACTGTAAGCATCAGAGTTGGTCCACAGGCACTACATGGTTTTTATTTTACCCTCGGATCTTCGTTAACCATTACAAGGAGAACCATACATGGATTCACTACATCCATACCTGGATTTACTACATCTATACATGGATCCACTACATCCATTGGTCTGCAATATTTTCAACAAATTTTCAGGGTGTTCATGCTTCCCACGGAGGTTCCACAACATCTTCAATATCCCATGCTTCTCTACAAACCCTTGGCATCCTCTATGGACCTATACACTCAACCAAATTCAAAGAGGTGTTGCGACCTCTACAAATAATTTCAGAGGCTCTACCATATCTCATTGTAAATATATCTTTAATATCTCAAATGATTATTTCGTGTAATCTCATTTGGCTTCCTGGTTTGAGAGATATCATCGATTGAATCTTAGCATGTATTTGACCCAAGGAGGCCGCGCGTACCACCATATTCAACAATATTTTTCTCTCTTCTCAGGAAACTACAAAAGGATTTTCACATATGGTTGGAAATATCTCTTCAATATCTCAAATGGGTATTTCTCATAATCTCATTTGGCTTCATGGTTTGAGAGATATTATCGATTGAATCTCAACATGTATTTAACCCAAGGAGGTTGTGTGTACCACCATCTCAATGGTATTTTTATCTCTGCTAAGGAAACTACAAAAGTATTTCCACATATGTATGGAAATATCTCTTCAATATCTCAAATGGGTATTTCGCGAAATTTCATTTCGTTGTCTGGTTATGAGATATATTTGTTTGAAGCAACACATGTTTGTAACCAGTGTGGTTGTCCGCCCTTCAAATTAGGCCTAGTTTTTATCACTCCATGGGCCACCTTAGAAAAATTTCCATATACCGATGGAAATATATCTTCAGTAGCTCAAATGGGTCTTCGACGAAATTCGATTTCATCATCTGTAGTAGAAGTTATGAATAAATTTGTAGAAGGATATTCAAAGCCTCCAAAGTCATGATTTTTCCATTTTTATTAATGTAAACGGTTATGGGTCAACCACATAAAACCCTTCCCTTCATTGGGATTTAAAAAATTGTACTCATGGGTCTCTTTGTAGCATGGATGAAATCACAGGGACCATCATTTTCTAAGGGGGGAGGAATGATCCGAATTTTAGGGGGTATATGGTCTAAATTCGAATGCAAAAGTCATAAAGATATAAAGCTAATAGATGGTCCATGTGGATCAAAGATATTCTCACCTCCTCATTAATTAATTGGGCTAACAGGTTGTCCATATGGGTCAAAGAGAGTCCCACCTCTCCATTATTGTATTATGTTTTGTTTTCCACTACTTAGTTAGTTGGGTAGTTAGATCTATTATTATTATAATATAGACTCAAAGAGAGTCCCACCTCTCCATTATTGTATTATGTTTTGTTTTCCACTACTTAGTTAGTTGGGTAGTTAGATCTATTATTATTATAATATAGACTCATTTAATGAGCTCTTTCCATTATTGTATCGGGTTTTATTTTCCAATACTAAGTTAGCTAGGTAGTTAGATATGTAGAGACTCGTTTAATGAGATCTTTTTTACTTTGTCCAATGGACCATTTTGTAATGCTATATAAAGGCCTAGAAAGCCTTCTCATAATATCAAGTTACTCATTTTGGCTTCTCTAATATTTTCTATTGTTCATTGTGAGATTAATTAGCTCTAAGTGATTTACTAGTAATTAGTTTTAGAGGTGAGGCTCCTCTTTGAACCTCACCTCCCGAGTACTTCATTTACATGTTTGTGTCCATGCTTCTTTTCATGCAATATTGGCATGTCTAAGATCCTCCTCTCTTGACATTCAAGCCATCCATATCTCAGCCCCTGAGATCTGGATCAGGAGTGAAGGAGAGTAACCTTCCTAAACCACTTCTTGAGGTTGAAAGTCAGCTGAATTATTCCCCTAGTGGTATCATTTCTTGGAACGGGGGTGGCATGTTGTAGAAAGACACTGTGCATCATAGCCTATGGTTAGGTGGAAAGGATTTTCCTCTCAGTCGGTTGGCTAGTTAAATTCATCATTGAATAGATAAGTATTTTAGTTGTCATGTTCAATGCATGGTTACTGGTGAAGATATATTTGTTTGTTATTTATGAATTAAATGTGGTTAATTGAAAGAATGTTGAATTCCTGAGTGAAATGGATTAAGTATAAATTTTTTTCACTATTAATAATCGTAAATATGAATACCTGAATAAGGAGTGTTAATACAAGTTGTATCCCTGTGAAATTTTATCCCCTTGAATGGAAAGCTTGCAAGATATAGATCTTCACTGGAAGAGTGGTAGAAGAGTACCCCTAATTTCTAAGAAGGTCTATGTGTAGTTCTAGGAATCCTTTACCTGAGTGAAACCTCCTTCCTTGAAATGGAAATTTTGCAGGATGCAAATCATTCAATGAGATTTTGGAGTGAAGGTTCCCTTAACCAACTTTAGAGGTGAGGAATGTCTAAGAAAGTCAGGTAGAATCCCTTGTGAACAATCATGAAAATATCTTAGCATGTTAAGCCTTAGAATTGGCCTTTAACTCTAATGAAAACCCTTAATGAATCAAAAGGATCAATGGTCATTGATTTGGTGGAGAAAGGAGATCTCAACCATTGGTTGGAGGACGAGGCCATTTGAGTGTCCAAGTTGTGAAGTTTTAATGGGACTTCGATGGGAGGAATATGAGTAATCGTGAGCCATTGATCTATTGGAGGGTAATATGATGCGATCTAGGTCGTTGATGCCTGGTGCTTCACCAGTAATCCTATCGGAAGGTGATGGTCAGAGAGGTGTGAAGGAAAGGAGGGAAGGGTCTTTGACGGGATATTTTGATGGAAGAATCGTCCGAGGACGCGAGGACAGACGATTGAATAAGAGGAATATCAATGGATTTATCATCATTGGATCTGGGAGGATCCATTAAGATAGAGAATAATTAGAAGAAGAAAAGTGTCGGTTAACTACCATGATGTTATAGGGTCCCAAGCAAATCTTGAATGTTGGATGGAGCGTATTGAGGATCGTTGGATCCATTAGAGTAGACTTATCAGAGTGCACTGATAGGAGTGATTTGTGACCACTCAAAGTGATTGTAATCCGATGGTAAGTAATTTCGAGTGGTTGTGAATTGTTGATTCATGGGAGAGGGTCTGGTGTAATCTCCACCATGGATCTGCTAAGGACCTCACATGTTCATATAACGAATGGGTAGTGAGAGGGGCATTAACCATCGGGTAGATTGAGGTGTCGATGTGATTGGGACAGTCGATTTTTTCTTCCAAGGACCGTTGGATCTGTGAGAATGATCCATTGAAGGGGGTGTCATCGAAATAGTAAAGTGAGTCGTGAAATCTGTTTGTTTGATGATCAAAGGGTCTGAGTCACTATTGATTGTTGATTTATTTGCACAAAGTGTTCTCTAGTCATCCAATTGGGAGGCTCATGTCTCTAAATCTAGTAGTGAGCCCTTGAGGTGACTTTGTGGCAAAATTTGGGTGTTGAATGAGTAAGATTTAACACAGTAGATGATGTGATAAGAGAAGTTCTCAAGTTTAACATGACGAATAGGATTTTAGAAGGACCACCCCGAGTCCTTAGCATTAAGAGAGAGGAAACTTTGACATCCCACTAGCTTGAGGAGGATTAGGGGGTTGGGTTTTTTACATGCTCCAATGGTAGACTTGTGTGTATCATTATTATTGACTTGAATATGACAATCAAATTGCATAGCTTCCATAATATTTGCAGGATGGCTTAAGAAAAGCCCATGTTTAATGTCTTCTTTTAATCCACCCATGTAAGCTTCCAAAAAAATTTCATCACTTATGCCATCCACCCTTGTGGCCAATACCTGAAATTCTAAACTATAAGATTGAATATCACCTAAGTATTTGATTCTTTTCAATTGATTGAAGTAGTTGTTGGGTATCTGTTATATTCTTTACATGACTAGACCTAGTGTTTGCATTGTGTCGAGCGTGCGGAGTCATAGTGGGGGGAAGACCACCTATCCATGGGGTTCGCAGGGGGGTGGGAGCCCCCATTCGTGGTCATTCATGGGAAACGCTCTTGAAAAACTTTTTTTTTGGTGTTTTTTACATCTATTTTTTGGCAATTTTTTGGCACACGGTTTTCATCAATGCTTTTCTAATTTTGGTTTAGAAATTAGGGTTGTTGACTAATCTGGGCCAATGGATTAGGGGTTTTATATGCCACGGGATCCTATATATATATTATTGTAAACAAATAAGAGATGACGAATAGAATATTAGAGGTGAGGCTCTAAACATATTGTTGGTTTTCCAGGTTTGGGTTTCTAGGATAAAATATATGTGTAATGTGTGCATGTGCCATTGTATCTTTTCTATTTTTATTAAGAATATTTTTGTATTAATTTATTGTATAAGGTTAAAATATACAATAGTCATGATCCCAAATTTTCCCATATTGTGCTTCTAAGTCTCTTGTAAATAAACCCCAAGTATAATGATAAAAAGGGGGCTTCCTTTTAACTACCCATTAAAACCATTGATATGGTTTTATCTCAAAGTTCAAAGTTGTTATGTGAATCTTTTTTTTATGATCCGTAATATTATGCAATTCAAATTATTGCTCTATTTGGTTCACCTAGGTAAAGACCTATGTTCCATCAAACTTCTTTAATTCAATCTTGGGAAAGTTGAATTTAGGACCCCCACCATAATTAACTCCACTATTAGAGTTAAATCCACTAGAAAATTGTTTATTATCAACGGGTTGTTCAACATGAATACTACCTTTATTTTCATTATTTCCTTGCATTTTGATATCTTGTTTAGGGAGTCTCTCATATAGAGCGTGAAATACCATGGAAGACATGGAATTTTGCGATTTCTTCATGGATTTTTGTATTTCTTCTTTATTTTCATCCATCTTCTTTTTCATGTCAATCTTATTTTCATCTATCTTCTTATCCATATTATTTTCCATTTCATCCATATTTATTTTCATATTTTCATCCATCTTGTGTTCCATTTGTTCCATATTTCTTTTCATCTCTTCCTTATTCTGAATGATCTGATTTTCCATCTGTTCCCTATTTTTAGTGATCTCCTTTTCCATCTGGTGATAATTCTCTTGGATTTCATCTTGATTCATGGTTGATCTCTCTAGAGGTTTAGTGGGTGAAGTAAATTTTGGAGGAGCATTTGGAGCCATGTGAGAAAATAATAATTCTCCTCTTGATCTACATTCATATCTGAAAAACTTGCACACAACAAAAAACTCAATGCGCAGTGAAGAACGAAGATTAGATAGAGCAGAATAGAGAAACAGAGCATACATGAAATTCAGAAGAAATTATTAGAATAAAAAATTAACCATCCCGCTCACTGAGTGAGAGAGGAGCACCTTTTATAAACAAGGCAATTTTTTCCTCCTCGTTATTACTTGTTTACAATAGAAGTTGAAGCTAACTAAATGACTACAATAGAAATAGTTGAAGTGAACTACCACAATAACTATGGAGCGCCCCCTCATCATGAGTGTCCAAGGGAGTGGTTCACACATCCAGGTGGCCCAATTCCTCCCTGTTTAGATCTGGAATCATCCTTGCTTCCGCCAATAAATGAGGGAAGTTGTGTTGCAATGTCTTTGTAGACATCCATTTGGCTTGAGTTGGTGTCTGTCCCTTTCGACCCACAAGATATGAAACATATTCATGCTAGTGAATGGTCTGGTTCTTAGAGTCAAGAATGGTATCAGCGAGCAGAGGAGGTTGCAAATATGGAATATTATCCATCAGATGATGGAATGTGATGGTTTCCTCAAGCAGAGGTGGTTCGAACAACTTGAGATTCTTCACATTGAGAACATCATGGATGTCGAGTTGTGAAGGAAAGTTTGGGCAATATGCATTCTCTCCAATTCATTCCAAAATATTGTATGGGCCATAATGCAATGGGTGCAACTTGTGGTGTTGGCCTTTCAAATGGTGTTTGTCCAACAATAGCCATACACGATCTCCTGGCTGAAAGAAAAATTGTGTGTGATTCTTGTCATGCCTTTGTTTGGCACGTTATTGGGATGTGTTTAAGGAAGTTACTACCTGGGTATGGTGTTGTGCTATATGGTGGATAAAATGTTACATGAGGTGTTGTTCCTATTGCTGGTGTGCATACCTCGAAGGGTCGAGGTCGAGGGCCATCTCTGAGTGCACAAGGAGATGAAACCAAAAACAAACTTCAACGGGAGAGAAACCAATGGAGGAGTGTGTGGCCCGATTGTAACAATGATGTATAATATGCAGATAAGAGTCCCATTGTTTCTTTTTAATAAAATAATTGTGAAGGGAGTGGACCAGAGCACGATTGACAACTTCTTTTTTCTCGTCGTTCTAGGGTGAAATGAAGTGGAAAAATGAAGTTGGTAACACAGCAAGGACCGGAGAGTACGCCAAAATATGTTGAGGAATTGAGAGTCCCTGTTAGAAATAATGTTGTTGGGGAATCCTAAGTGAGGCCAAATATGATGGAAGGAGAGGCCTGCAGTATGATCAGCAGTGGTAGTCTTATGACAAGGGAGAAAAAGATCCATCTTAGAAAAATGACAAATGACTACCCAAATAGCATCATGTTTGCGGAGAGTGGTAGGAATACCACTCAAAAAATCCATGGAAATGGATTTCCAAGGACGGGATGAAACTAGTAAAGGTTGGTATAGACCATGATTGTGGTTGGATGGATTACTTTGTGAACAAAGAGAACAAACATGATTGAATTTATTTGTGTGTGGTCATCGTAGGAAAGTACAAGTGGTGTTGGAAATTGAGGATGGTCTTGGTTGTGCCAAAATCCCCCCCGCACGCAGAGGCATGTGCTTCACAGATGAGAATAAGACAATCTTTGAACTATGGCACAAACAGTTGTTTGAGTTTGTAAATCTAACCATCACAGATAGTATAATCTAGAAAGGGAGTTTGATTAATTATTGTAGGTTGTTGCAATGCTCCCCAAATTTAACCAAAACATGGATCTGCTACGTACATGTCTTTCCAGGCATCATATGTTGCACATCGCATGGCTAAAATGTTCAGGACCTAAGTAGGTGGTCAACTTAACAAGTCATCCATCTTGTTAGTGGTACCCTTCTTGTATTTGATTACGATATGGAATTGTTGAATATAGGCTTCCCACTTCAGATGGAGTTGCTCTTGAATCTTTCTCTATGAATTGATGAAGATCAATGGGTGATGATCTGTGTGAAGAATTGTTTCTTTGTCAAGAATATAATGGTGCCACTTCTTTAATTCCTGTACCAAACTGTAGAACTCCTTTTCATAGGTGTTGTAATGAACTTTGGCATCTACAAGAGTTTATGAATGGTATGTCATTGGGTGACCTCCCTGTTTAAGAACAGCCCCAGTCGAGAACTCAGATGCATCTGTCTCAATCTCAAAAGGATGAATCATATGTGGAAAATGGAGAACAGGTGAATACCATAATGTTGTCTTCATCTTGGAAAAGTGGTGTGAAACCTCTACATTCCAAATAAATTTAGTGTGATCGAAGAATTGGTCTAGAGGACGGGCCAGTTGAGAAAAATGGGAGACAAATTTCATGTAGAAATTGATACCTCCCGTGAAACTCTTGAGGTCATGCACATTAGAGAGTGTTGGCCATTGTGTCAAAACCTATGCCCAATATGGATCTAGGTGAACCCTTGTTGTGTCTAAAATGAAACCCAAATACTAAACTATTGTCTTTCCAAAATAGGACTTATTTTTCTTTACCTGAAGCTTATGTACCCGCAGTAGCTCAAGTACATTGCAGACATATTGAATATGCTCTACCCAAGACTTACTGAATACCAACATATCATCAAGATAAATAACCACAAACTTACCCAAGTGTGGTCAGAATATATCATTAATTAACCTCATAAAGGTGGTTGACGCATTTGTCATCCCAAGTGGCATTACCAGCCACTCAAAAAGCCCAAACTTTGTCTCAAAAGTGGTTTTCCATGTGTATGTTTCATACATGCGAACTCGATGGTAGCCAACTATCAAATCCATATTTGTGAAGAAACAAGCCCCTTATAAGTGGTCCAACAAATCCTCAATCCAAGGTAGGGGTTTTTAACGGTATATTTGTTAAGGCCACGGTAGTCAGTCACAAGGCAACATTCAAATGTGTCATTTTTACGAATAATAAAGGTAGGGGACGCAAAAGGTGATGATGAAGGTTGAATATGGCCTGAGTTCAAAATTTGGCCAAGTTGGCATTCTATCTCTTCATCCTTATAGGGAACAAGGTGATAGAATGGGGCGTTGGGAAAAGAAGTGCCAGGAATGAGATCAATCGTGTGTGAAATAGATCGAGACAGAGTCAGGCCCATGGGTTGAGTGAATACATCTGCAAATTCTTGGAGTAGGGGAGACATGTTTGTAGGTGTAGGGTTGGTCATGTTATCTGGTTTAATGGGGCACACTAAACACAGAGAGACATCTTTGTTCATGATGACTTGTTTGACGAATGCATGTCCAATAATAGGTTGGGTGGATTTAAGAGTAAAGGATGTAAGCACATAGGTGCACCCCTCTTGTTGTAGGTGGTATTGATGGGTTTTAGCATGGTACATAGTGTTTCAGGCCTGTTGGTAGGGAAGGCCAAGTAAGAAATTGGCACAATCTAAGGGGGAGACATCGCACACCATGGTATCTCGGAAAGGGCTAATAGAAAAGATCATCACACAACACCAAGAGACAGTAAGATGAGGGCCTCCCTTTTGTACCCAACTGAGCTTATATGGAATCGGGTGCGGAGTGGTGGGTAATTGAAGGCGTTGTATCAAATCTTGGGCAAAGAGGTTCTTTTTCCTTTCGTTGTCCAGGATTAGAGTATCCAACTCATGTTTAATCTAAAAATTATGTGTAAAAAAGGGTACATTAGAGGTGTCAGGTTCATTAGGGGTCATCAATATCAAATAGGTGTTAGCTTCTGTAGGATTTTTGAGAGAGATGAATCCAGGATGGTCAGGGGAATCTAGCTAAGCGACCTCTACCAATAAATTCTTGTGAAGGTTTTTAAGTGCTTGGAAGTCGACAAATGCATGTGAGTTGGTATTGTGAAAGGTACACCAAGGCGCATTTCTAAATGTGGATGGGGCAGCAAGGGAAATAGGAGAATGATAAGGACCAACAGTAGAAGGATTGGATAGGGTTTGAGGAGAGTGGATTCGAGGAGCCAATTTACACTCCATGGCCAAATCTCGGAGAAAGGCCTTGTATAAGGAAGGACTCTCAAACAAATCATCTTCATGACAAAAAATTAGTAATAGACCAGAATTAAATTTGACAATTAGTACCTCTTCTAGGTTAGAAACATGCAGTTGTATGTGCAACTTGCAGAAGACATCAATGTAGATTTGTACTAACTGATTGGAGGGTTGTCAAAGCTACAACTATTTAGAAAGAATTGTTTGGAGATATCTTATGAGATAGAAACGGTCTCGTAAGGCCTGACAAAAGTATTCCCAAGAAGTGAGGCGGGTAGGTGTTGTAGCTACTAGCTCGTCTAGCTCACTGACCAACAGATAATTCTCAAGTTGAGTATCCCACCAAGCTTGTGCAATTCCCTCCAACTGCAAACTGGCGATATGAAGCTTCATGTCCTCTTCCATCTCGAGACATGTCTTAAAGTAGGTGGATAGGTTGCATATCCAAGAATCGACAATCTCTCCATTCATTTGGTTCGCAAATTTGGAAAATTGAAAACGTGTATCAAGTTGCATGGGTGTTGGAGCTCATCGTTGTTGCAAATGGAGTAATTCATGAAGAGCAAGTGATAAAATCCTAAATTGGTTAAGATACAATGGACACAAATTCCTCTTTGGATGGTTCTTTATGAGGCGACATTGGAAATCCCTGAGAAGGGAACACTTAGACCTTGTGAAGAGGGCGCACCGGAAAACCCTGAGAAGGGATTGTAAAGAAACACTAAGGAGGGTGTATTGAAACCCTGTGATGAGCGTTTTACAATATGATAAAACAAACACACAAAAGAAAAAAAAATTGAACTAGTGGATGGCTTCCTGTCCAATTCTTGACGTCAAGCAAAAGATTGATGAGATCCATGCTCTGATACCAATTGATCTGCATTCAGATCTGAAAAAATCGCTCATAGCAAAAAAATCAATGCGTAGTGAAGAACATAGATTATATAATGCAGAATAAAGAAACAAAGCATACATGAAATTAAGAAGAAAAGATTGAACAGAAAAATAACCATCCCATTCATTAAGTGAGAGAGGAGCTCCTTTTATAAACAATGTAAATTTTTCATCCTCATTATTAATTGTTTACAATAGAATTTGTTGAAGCTAACTAAATGACTACGATAAAAATAGCTTAAGAAAACTACCACGTTAACTATGTAGCACCCCCTCATCATGAGTGGCTAAGGAAGTGGTGCGCACTTCCTAGTGTCCCACCTCTTTTTCTTTTTTATCACAAATTTTGAATCACCAAAAACATATCTTCGAATAAAAATTATGGCAATTGTAAGTTATGTACCTTTCAAACCCTTAATTTGGAGTTTGTCCTTCTGGCCAACCTTCCTTCTGATGTATTTCTAAAATTTTGTCCCTTTTGAGTTTGAAATTTCATCTTGTAGTAGTCTGATATGTCTTCTATGTGATTCCACGGGTCTGACCAAATTTTGATGTTCCAAGTGAAAGTTAAGGTAATTTTCCCAAACCTTGTTGAATTTTGGACTTTTCTAGAGAGCAAACTTGTATAGAATGCCACGTGTCCAATATTTAATACCTGATTTTGAAATTTGGACCACCTGTACTTGGAGATGTCTTCTCAGTCTCTATAAATTTTCATTGTCTTAAACCTCCCAGAAAAAAAGTTATAATGAAAATCCCAAGATGACTAGTTTAAAATTGAATTTAGGATGAGTCAAAAACCCTATCTTCCAAAGGCTATATCTCCGACATTATAATGACCCAAAAGATAAAATGTGTACCACATGTACCTTAATATGTCGTCTAAGTAACAAGTTTCTCTTTTTAAATATCCCCCCAAAAAAAAATTATAGAGAAAATTATAAGATGACTCACTTGGAGAAGAAAAACCCTAGGATCTATGCTCTGATACCAAATGTTATGATCCAATGCTTTAAAAATGATAAAAAGTCAATGAATATAGTCAACTTCGAAGGGAAAAACTCATTTTACAATGTATTCAATTCAAAATACAATATGAGATGAGATAAGATGATCATAAGACTAGGTCTCCTTGGTGTGTGTGTGTGTGTGTGTGTGTGTGTGAGAGAGACAAAGGGTACAATTATAATGAAATGGTACAATGAAGGGTTCTAGCTGACATACACTTATAACACTATAAATGTAATAATTCTATATCTAGGGATTAATAAGGGGTTTTACACATAACATGGGGCTTTGTCTAGGTCTTAACAGATAGCTTGTTGGGTTGAGTTTTATGTTGAGAATAATTTTGTATTCCCGTAACATGGGTTGTATGCCTGTAAGTGCATTGCCATTGAGGAAATGGCTCAAGAGCCTCGAGAAGGTTGTTGTGAGAACTCGTGGAACAACTGATAATTCCATGATTCCCCAACTAAGAAATTTCCTATCCAACTAAGTGCACTAGATCCTTGGATGGAAGTGGGAAGGCTCGAGGGACTGTGTGGCAGAGAAGGGGGATCACATTCCTTAGGTTGTGCAGGTTGAGGAGAAAGAGTGTTGGTGGATTGGAATTTTTGTTGAAGTGTAAAACATGGGTTTTGGGTTGTTGTGTGTGGAGAGTGGGTAGCCAAGAGAGCCATACCTCCTTGTGGATTCATAGCTTTAGCTTGGGGGTGGCTTATTGTTGAGAGAAAATGAATAGCAAGCCTATGGCTGGGAGGAACGTCATTTGTACGCAACCGGCAGGTTCATCTATTTAAAGATAAATTTATGTTATCTTTATCGTGTTTATTCCATTGTGTATATGTTTATTGGAATGTTGTTAAGTTCGTGTAAATAGCATGCATTCATGTATTGTTATCATTGTTCTTAATTGCATGAATAGATTTGTTAGAATATAGAAGATGGTGTGCTCGTTTTACCATTGACGATACCCTCGTCACCCAACCACAGGCCAAAGCCTCCCTCCGAGCACCTTAACCTTGACCTGAGAATTCCTCCGGAAGAAAACCCTAGGCTAGATAGCCAAACAAAGAGTAGCGCATCAATCCCCAAGGATAGCGCATCACAAAAGACTGATCAAATGTTCCAAACCCTAGCCAAGAGATATCCAAGCCAATACTGAAACTAGTTGTTGCTGCACCTGCACCTGCAACCCTCCTTCAAACATGCGCACCAACTGCAACTGCAGTGCGCACCAACTGAGAAAACTGCAGTCCTGAGATACTGTCAAATGAGAACTGGCGCCCTGTATTTATAGTAATCTTGCCAGTTTGTTGGGGCCGACTTCTCCTTCTGGGTATGTGTCTGTTCAGTATATTATTATTAATTCTAGCCGACTTCTTCTCTTGGAGGCTAATAGCCTAATATAAATTATCTTCTTGAGCCGACAAGGCTTCTAGGGTTATT